>CM046866.1:1993940-2216440 GCA_025617745.1 Heliocidaris erythrogramma | reverse complement strand
TATATATAAAGTTCAAAAGTTCTGCAACGGAGATTAAAAATAGAGAGAGACAAAGAATAAATGACTCTGTTAGACACAAAAGGTTCAATATTTCGCCTACAAGGCTTCTTCAGGAAATGATACTTCACTACAAAAAAAAAACTACTGAAGTATCATTTCCTGAAGAAGCCTTATAGGCGAAATATTGAACCTTTTGTGTCTAACGGACACATTTATTCTGTGTGTATGTGTGAGGGTGTGTGTGTGTGTGTGTGTGTCTCTCTCTCTCTCTCTCTAAAAATAAATTAGTGAAATATGTAGATTTTAATATTATAGTTTTGTATTGCCCGAAGGTTTGTTGTACATGCATATCAGGCAGTACTGTTTCAAATTTTTAAAGTTTATTGATTTCCTCAAACATGTATATCTTTTAGAATTTATAAGTTATAAAATATTATACATAATTACGTAATCCGAGTATGATTTGGATCATATTGTATTTTCTCTCTGATATTATACACTTGGATATAGTGCTTCGCCTTCAAGAACAGCTAGAGCAATGCATACTGGGACTTATCATGTCTACAGCATAAGGCTCAGGACGTGACCCGATACGAAATGGCACACGCCGCTTCGCCGATTACGTCACAAATCGATCGGACACCCCTCCCGTCCATGCGCGGCCTTGTAGATAGGATAGAACGGGACCGCCGCCAATCGACGGAGCAGCGAAATACATAATTTTGTGGGGATCATTTTCTGTAAAATGTAAGAATCGATCGCGAGGATCATACGAACGGCGTCGATGCCAAGGCCGCTGTCGTAAAGACTACCACGGCCAAGAGAATTCAAGCTAAGCGACCAACGGGTGGCAAGATCATCACCTGGAAGCTCCCGGAAGCAAATAATAGATTATAAAGAGTTTTATACGGAGAGGGAAAGAGAGAGAAAGAGAGAGAGAGAGAGAGAGAGAGGGGGGGGGGGGGGGTCAGACAGACAGACAGACAAGGAAAGAGATAGAGATGGAATGATGTTCAGTAGGCTGATAGAGAAAGAGACATTACTGATGGAAATTCCAAATAAGTGAACGAAACTTCTTTTAGGCAAATGAAAAAGAAAGACTTTAGAAAAAGAAGGGAAAATAAAAGGAGAGAAATATAGAAGAATAAATAAAAGGCTAATTGAATGAATATTAAGTGTAAGGATAAGTAGAAGAATAAGTAGAATAATAAGTGCAAGAATAAGGAGAAGAATATGTAGATGGATGAGTACAAGGATAAGTAAAAAGATAAGTATAAGGTTAAAAAGTGCAATAAGTAGAAAGGTAAGTAGAAAATAGATTTAAAAATAAGTAGAATGATTAGCAGAAGGATAAGTAGGAAAGTAAGAAAAGGATTAGTACGAGGATGATGGACAATGAGAGTCTTACAAGGAGATGAATACATTAAGAGACATAAAGAAAGAGAGAGATACAAATCGTAGGAATGCTCTCTAAGGAGTGGAGATGGTGCATTAATTTGTGCTGGCTTGAAATCCAGTGACCAGGGGTAATGATAAATAACAATTTAAAGCGCATTGAAGTATTCACATACAATACGCTATATAAATGTAATATATTATTATTATCATTATAGGTCTTACGGCGAGAGACAAATAGAGAGATATAGACTCTATTAGTGTGGGGAATATTAGCCCCAAAGTTTGAAAACAAGATCAGTGGCAGAGATGAATACGTATGAGGTCCGACAGGCGCTAGGTATCGTATAGTCTGGTGTTCAGTGAAGACGCTTTCCGCGTCGCTTATATATATTAAATATCATCATCCTTAAATTACATTTGTAGGGCCCTTCAAAGGGCAGGACTTGAGCAACAGAAATGAGAAGATAGGAAACCTACTCGACCACTGTATGCATGTGTACATTCGTATTAAACATACATATTCGTGGGGGGGGGGGGGGGGTGTAGAGCCCACAAATGTAAAAATCAACCACAAATGTAAAAATAACCACAAATGTAAAAACATTGCACCCGCAAATGTCAAAATAACCACAAATGTCATAACATGTCAACCACAAGTGTAAAAATAACCACAAATGTAATAGAAATCGTCCACAAATGTAAAAATCTGTTTAACCACAAATGTAAACACATTTCGCCTACAAAATGTAAAAATTTCCACAAATGTCATAACACGTCGACTGCAAATGTAAAAACTCTTTGCTTGCAAATAATGCACCGATGTAAGTTATTATAGTAAATTGCCAATTGGTCTAAAAACATTTCAAACTTTTCAACATTTTGCGAGCGAGCGAAGCGAGTGGCCAAACATTATTAAAATGTATTATCTTTAAAATGTGATCTCTTCTAAAAATATATATATATATATATATATTGTGCATAATAATTAAAAACAACAATTATATGAAACGTGTCATCAAAAAGTTAAGTGGCTGCAGCCACATCCCCCCCCCCCCCGGCCCGGTTCCAAAATTGCCAAATAGACCACATGGCTATTGGAACTATAGACCAAATGGTAATTAGACGAAATGACATTTAGACCAACTGGTAATTGGACGAAATGATGATTACACCAACTGTGACCCGCCGCCTCAAAACCTACAATAAGTCGCACGGACCACAACGTAGCAAACAACCCAAAATAGTAAATTTGCTTGCATCAGTCGATTTTCTGTTTTTGATAGAAATGGGTAGTTTCATTATCATTCTATCATGTCTCAAGTTTGTGAGTCGTAATTCGACTTAGAAATATGTTTTGGGGGCATTTTGAAATGACTCCTTTTTTTCACCTGTCGAGCTAAAAAATTGAAATCGCCGAAATTTGTAATACTTTCATTCAATGCAAAATTACTACTTTACCTCTAAAGGTATTAAATTGATTTTTGGTGTGGGTAATGAATAGGTCCTCCTGGAGCAGCGTGCCAAAATTCAGCCTCATCTGATAATCCCTTCATACAGGTTGCTATGGCCATTTGAATACCCAGTTTTACTTGGGCGCACACAGAGAGCGAAGGTTTAGCACTCTTTTGTTCCGAATTTAAATGGCCATTTTCTCTGAATAGGAGTTATTGATTGCTGGTTACATACTGATCCTAAATGTGACATTTAAAGGTGTTATCATTGAGTAAACTAGGCAAGTGATATATCATTGGAAAGCTGAGAATCTCTACTTTTAGAAAATGTATATATAAAAAAAAAATTGGCGACTTATTGTAGGTTTTGAGGCGTCGGGTCACAGTTACTGATATTAGACCGAATGATGTTAGACCAATTGGCTATTAGGCCAACTGCCTGTAGACCAAGTGGCAATAAACCCTTTATTTTTAATCAAAACATCATGCAGCGTGCGTCGTATAGTGTATGCCATCTACTTAGTGTTATCTTTCATTATCACTATTGAAACGATAACATGCAGGTTGCAGGCATTTCTCAACCATTAAATATTTCATCATTAAAAATCGCGTGAATAAAAAAAGTATCATTATCAACCATATCAGACATCTGAGCAATGCCATTTTTACTTTTTATTGCCCGGCTTTGACAAGCCAACAAAATTGCGGGCCGATAATTCTTTATTTACCGGTTTCGAAAGTCAGTGGGATTCTGCGTGTTAAAAAGCGGGCAATAAACTGTATTTTTTGGAGTTCGCTCTAGATGTCTGATTCTATTGATAATAATGATATGGACTGGCTACTTTCGGGGGATACAACATTAATTGCCCTCGTTAGAATTGTATTAATTGCTCTAGAGATCGATGGATTACGTGCATTTTTATTGCCATTGATGAGCTCCTCGACCCCCGTCTTTGTAAACTGATCATGAAAAGGGAAACCACTAGTAAACCACTAGTTTAATATTTTTTTTACATTTGCGGTTGACATGTTTTGACATTTGTGGTGAAGGGTGTTTCAATATTTATGGGATTTTAATGGTCAGGAAAACCTCACACACACGCATACACGAGCACAAACACATACATCTCATAACAACTTATCTTACATGGGTGCATTATATAAGCAATAAGTTTTTACATTTGCGGTCGACATGTTATGACATTTGTGGTAAAAATCGAAATTTTTACATTTGTAGGCGAAATGTGTTTACATTTGTGGTTAAACATATTTTTACATTTGTGGGCGATTTTTATTACATTTGTGGTTATTTTTACACTTGCGGTTGACATGTTATGACATTTGTGGTTATTTTGACATTCGCGGGTGCAATGTTTTAACATTTGTGGGCTCTACACCCCCCACGAATATGTATGTTTAATACGAATCTACACATGCATACAGTGGTCGAGTAGGTTTCCTATGTGGGCTCTACGGGGGGGGGGGGGGGGGGGGGGGGGTTCGATCCGTCTTTAAGACTGGAAGGAATGGAAGGGGAGGGGAGCAAATGTACAGACACAAACGAAATATTTCATCAGGAGCCCCTGCTTCCGATGGAATCGGCGCTATTGTATATATTTTATAACCGTTTATCGCAGAAAACGTAAGAAACGAGAACAATAGATGATTGATGAACAAAATCAAAATGTCAGACGGAGATAAAACAGTACAATCAAACCAAACGCGTTGAAATGTAGATAAGAAAACGAGTGTCATGACAATCTTATTTGATATCATCTTCTTTGTTTGAATAAATAGATAAGATTGAACTCTGATTCATTCAAGCAAAATAAATAAACGCATATTAAAGTTCAAAAGTAATAGGTTCAGCATAATGTTTAAATGCAGTGATTATAAGAAAGCGTCCGCATTCTATCGTCAATAGGTCGAGCAATATTGTGATGCAAATAGAATGGAATATTGTCAGAAAGATGAGGAGGTCTTTTTACTCGGGTGACAGAGGACTTAGCCCACTGCACACTATACGATCGGTCTACTATCCGATTTTGGAAACAAATCGCAATATCATTAAATATAGGCAGTTTAGTAAGTGAAAGTTACCTGATTCAGGTTCTGAACAATAATATGAATACTCACCATTGGAATTTGTGCGATGTCAGCCTTACATCCGGAATAAGGGCCAAAAAAGTTTCAAATCGTTGACAATCGCAGGATGCTCTGACGTCACTACAATTCGGAGCCGATTTGGCATTTCCTCCGACTAGAAGGCTCGTAATAGGCCGTAATTTCGATTTTACTACCGGTATCTATGTAACTATTCAGAACCTCAAGAAAACATATTATATGTGTTAAACTGTTTATTTTCTTTTTTCAAAATGGGATCGTATAGACCGATCGTATAGTGTGCGGTGGGCTTTACACTTTTATCGAGGACATCGTGAAAGAGAATGCTCTTTTTCATTGCGGAGAGTGGAAATTAGACAAAATTATGCTGACTTCATTCATAGATTGACCATGAAGTCAGCAAGGAAGATAAATTCGAATGCTCATCGTCGAGCGGAAGAAACCTAGCATTTAGTCTTTCACCTGTTCTTCCAGCGTCTTTGACCGATGACTTAGCGGCACTTTAGTCCCGATGTAAATCCGGTGATTATTCAACTTTCTGATCCCCTATGCCCTGAGGGAAGCGATAGACTTACATCATCATTCTTGGAGTATAAACTCTGAAGGATCGGATGACAAGTCACCTCGGTATACCCTTTCAAATGGTCAGTATAATCGTATTTTGGACGCCAAGTGAACATATACACAACCGACACAAATGACCCATTCCACTCACACTTTACCCAACACCGAGAGAGAGAGAGAGAGAGAGAGAGAGTGATAAAAGTGATCATTATTATTTCTTATGCTCATCGTCTTTTCTCAGATTATTCTCGAATTTTAACATGACTCTGATTATGACTCTGATCATTATTACTACAAAAATTTGCATGGACATCAAGTGGAATGCAAGGAGAAGGCTATTTCGCATACGTTATTTCGTAGTTTTAATTAAATTAAGGTACGATTGGTTTAAGAAATAAAATTGATATTTTGTAATCAATTATTGTATAGTTTTATGCTACATCAGCCTAGAAGGTAATACAGCACCTGACATTTCTCGAAAGAATATGACAAAAAATTATCTTGATTTCAATGTTGGTAAGTTTTGAAAAGTTCGAAAAGCTTTGAGGGTAGGGAAATGTTTGTATCAATATAACGATTTAAGCATACAGTTCAAGATAAGAAACATTAATAATCCCTGCCGCAGCATTAGCGTCCTTGGAAGACATTAATCTACATTTGCCACACTCGACCCAGGTGTAGTAAGTGGGTACCTGGTAGGATTTATTCATGGAATGCACTGAGCGCTACGGTTGCCTGAGCTACAACCGGGGTAATAATATCCAAAGTCCTTTGGAGGCGCATAGAGACGTTATATCACATTGCGATAATCGCTATAATTATAAGAACGGAATATTATCATTATTACTATGATTACTATGATAAAGTTACTAAGTAATTAAAAAAATCTTACCCCTCATCTTGTTTCTCCCTATGCTTATCCTTTTGTTACGTAACATCATTCAATGTTATATTTTTCTTCTATGTAGAGCACGCAGATTTCAACAGACTAATGATTGGCCGAACATGCTGAATGTTGAGAATGTTAGGGGTGTCACACCAATTTGTCAGTAAGCAAACGGAGAAGCGGTAGGTCTTCGCATTTCCAAATTTGCCAACGGGGGTGGAAAATAATTAGCAAATTTTCAAATTTTATTCCAAATATTTTTCAAAAAACAGAGAAAAGGCGATTTTCAGACAGGGTCAGCAAAAATTCCGAATTTGCTGATATAAATTTATATTCTGAATGGGGTAAGAAGTGTACGATACGCCTATAAGATCTCCATGACACACGTCCACAAATCCCTCTAGCGACCAATTGATGACAGTAATTGTCGTACAATAAACCAAAATGGATGGCGTCTATGATTGACAAGTGATCTGGAAATCCTCTCTTTGCTCTCTTTTTGTCAATTTTGAGAAATTACGTGGTAATGACGTCACAATATCAAATCTATATAGAACGTCAATTTCAATTAACATAATTTCGTGGCGAAGACCCTGGTAAAGACCCTCGTTCATAAGTCCATTATTCAACCCGCCATAAAAGACACGAATGTATATATTCTGCTAAATAATGTACCCAAATCCAAGAAAAACGCGAGGAAATAGAGCATTGGAGGTTACGAGACAAACCAACGCATTACATTTTTTTAGTGGGAAAGATATTTAAATACTTAATTGCCCAGCCCATGTGAAAGCGTGCCCCCAAGGTCAGCATGGTTACAATTTGATTTAATTTTTCTGGCTGTCTTCGAGTCTCGATTGTGTGATACAATTTCCGTAATCGCGCGCATTTGTAGTTAAGCTTTCTTAAACTATTAATTTAGTATTAGGCATGTATTCTTATCATAAAATTCGCCACAAAGCGACTTTAAAAAATCATTACGAAAGCTAACGCATTTCATTCTTGATATAGTGGTAGTATCATTCGCCTTAGCATAAAAACAATTTTGATTTTTAGCGTGTGAAAGCATTTGAAATATATATTTTTTTAAAGATCATCATTTGCAACTACATATATATTCACTAAAGACGGAATCAAATGACAGAGACCCACAACGCCTGTGGCTTAGACGTACACACAAACCAGTGTTAGTAAACACAAGGATGATTCTAAAGATTTCATAACAACTTGCAAACGGCCTGAGGGATATAACAAAGTAACAGTATCGGACAGTAGAGATTTAAGACGAGCTTAGATGACGATTCTGTCAAAGTGAGTGACTTTAAGTGACTGAATTAATGAGAAAGAGGAGAGTGACCCACTGCCTGGAGGGTGTGAAACAAAAGATTTGGTCAATGCATCAAAGCAAAGCGTTCTGTGAGCTTGATTGTAATAGAGATGTGAAAAGACCTTAGCGATTGATGAACAGCAGGATGACCCGAATGGAATTACATTTGTATAACATCAAACATAGGACGCCTCCGATGAGGTGTAGGGGGTAAGCAGGCCAATCATACTTGTGGCATTGAATCATCATGACCTTACCAGTGAGCTCACTGTTAAAAGACTCCCTTCCACGGTTGGGTATTACGTATATTGCTTATCTCTTTAGGGGGTGTGGATAATGACTTGAGGCGACTATCCTCACATAACCTACGCCCACACTTACCCCCCATTTATCATTAGAGTTCGTGCGACTCAAGCCTCTGAAAATTGGCATTTCTGGGTGATGATGGTGAGATGATCGGACAAGGAAACACAAACATTGCTTGATTTGGTAGGCTTTCTCAATAAACTGATCCTTACTTCTTACCTTAATGTAAAGGTCAGTTTGCTAACGCCATTGGTTATTGAACCACTACAAATGGCTGTTTCCCCCAACAAGTTCTTGCATCCATTTAAAAATTAAAGGAAATTACCGGAACATTTTACGATTTATTTTCCAGAATTGGTCATGAATTGGTCAAGTATGAGGTCACTTTCTGTTATTATTGAAAAGAAACTACTTCGGTGGCTTGGGAGATGTTATTAGGTGTAGAAGTGTGCTAAGAAGGTGTTGTTGCTATCATTGTTGATGATAATCCTGCAGCAGACTCACCGCTTGCCTCAAGAAATTTCTTGGGAAAAGATGTCAACTTGCACCGTACAAACATAACAACCCTTACTTAATTGGTGGCCAAACAATACTTTTGTTACTAATCTAGGTCAATAAAGGACATGGCTTCAAGGGTTGATAGCGGGCGAAATGGCACTACGTCATTGTAAAACTGGCCTTCTCGTGACAGCAACTTCGGTCTGAATTCAGTATTGATAAATTCTTTTGTGGAACATTATGTAGTTCATTTTGTAAATTCAGATTAAAAAGAAAAAGCTGAAACCTTTTTTTCACAATTACCTGCCATAGTTTAATATAAAAAAATATCATCAAGTGTCACACCTTTAGTGCAAATTGTAGCCCTATATATTTGCAAATAATATAAATCATAAAAGCCCGTCTACAGTTTTTGCATTCCCCCCAAATCAAACTTCCTATTATTTCAGTAATATAAGCCAGTTCGTAATTACCATTAAAGCCCGGCGCACACTGCACGATCTGACTACAATGCGATTTTGGGAAAAGTTGTTATAACATATGATATGAACCTTCAAACTTGTAAAATCTTTGTGATAAAAGTTCCGAATAGTAGTATGAATACTAAAATCGAAATTCCTGGCTACTGCGAGCACCCGTGTAGGAATAAAAGCGAATTCAATTCCAAATCGTAGTGACGTCATACCAATCTTGCGATCGACTAAGATTTGAAGCCGATTTGGCCTTTACTCTAACCAGAAGAATTGCAGTTAACCAAAATTTCGATATTAGTATTCGTATCATTATGCAGAACTTCAAATGAGATAATTTCACATTTTTAAACTTTCACATTTAATGCAAACTGCAATTTGTTCGAAAATCGGGTCGCAGTCGGATCGTATAGTGTGCGCCGGGCTTTACGCATGTGCAGATAAAGGTCATTATTTTGTACCGAGTACAATTGACCTCTTTACGCTTTCAAAGTGTGCGCACCATCATGTGCTCACCAGTATATGATTTTATGTTTTAAACAAGAAGCGCTTCCACCAAAACAGATGCGCGTGCGCGTACCAATTCCGGTAATTTTAGTGTCATTTGTACCATGTACTAATTACGAACTAGTCTATTAGTTACAAATGGTACAAAATAATGACCCTGAAATGCCCTCAATTTTTACGGGCACGCGCATCAGTTTTGGTGGACGTGCTACTTGTTTAACGTGTTAAATCAAACTGACCAGTGAGCGCATCGGGGTGCGTGCAAAATGACAGCGTATAAAGGTCAATAGACCTGTTTACTAAGTGATTCAAATTTATGGATGTTTCTTTCCTGGGGACCTAGTAACGAGGTATTCCATTAACCTGTTATTAATGAATGAACTACAATACTTGGAAACCAGTTTGCATACATTACTTGTTGCTATGTCTGACAATCCTCTGGCAAGCTTTCAGATTGTTAAGAACAACCTTTGTTTCAAAAGTATGCATAAAATTTGTATAACTTAGTAAACAGGTCTATTGCACTTGGTACAAAATTAATGACCTATATCTGCACATGCGCAAATTGTAAATACGTACTGGCTTATTACAATATCAATATTTTATACACTTTTTGTTTTACTCTGAATGGAAGTACTACGCATGTGAATGTTTAACAAATGATTTAAATTATAAGGGTCGGATTGTTTCCCCTTCTTTGATGACGTATGTAATTTCTGTATACATCCATAAGATGCTCATGATTAAATTGTATTTTATTATCCTTGTGAAATTTGCCACCTGCACTGGTCCAAGCTTCTTGCATATAAGATTCCACTATGTTCTGGAGAGTTTTAGTATCGGTACTTCATTCCCCTCTCGGAAATTATTCACGATCACTCAGAGTAGCCGTCCTTCACCGGTTCACCCTGTCTTGATGGCAGACACATTACCACCTTATAGACCAGTCTAATTGACACTCAGACGGTTGCAATGCAAGAAGTGTTCCACTGATCGGAAAGACCAATCGAGTGTCTCTGGTCGTCTGATTCGGTTTCAGGAAGAGAGAGATATCCAAAATTGCTCAAGTACCCGTTCCGATGAGCCGCCACTTACGAGTGAACTCTGACATCGTGAACACAGGTTTACCCTCGATGCCTCAACGGCATCGCGGGTGATGTGTCTTATTTTCTATGATAACGATAATGATGATGACGATGATAACGATTATGATGACGATTATAATGACGATGATTATCACGATTATAATATTGACGATGATCCGATGACGTTGATTATGATGATGATGGCGACGATAATGACGATGTTGATGATGTCGATGATGATGATAACAATAATGTCGATTCTAAATGTCTGGCGTTATGTGGTCAAGCCTTATGGGATACAGTGGGAACTGAGGCATCGTATATAGGTATGATAATGCTAGTAAAAGGGCCCAGCATGTGGTCACTTAAAGCCCACCGAACACTATACGATCGGTCTGCGATCCGATTTCAAAAGAAAATTTAATAGCATTTAATATGAACATTAAAACAAATAAAATATTTCTTATTGAGGTTCTAATTAGTCATATAGATCGTAAAACAGAAAATATGGCAGATTGCAAGATTTCTAGTCGGAGAAAATGCCAAATCAGCTCCGAGTCGTATCGTGACGTCAGAGCAGTCCTACGATTGTGTAGGATTTGAAACTGATTTGGCCCTTATTCCGGGTATAAGGCGTACAGCGCACCCAAAACCCTCTTTTAAGTAATCTTATTATTGGTCAGAATCTGAATCAGATAGATTTTATTTGTGAAAATGCCCATATTTAATGCTAATGCTATTCATTTAAAAAACCGGATCGAAGTGTGCGGTGGGCTTAAGTATTAGCCCAAAATTTGACAATTATTATGTCAAAATACGTAACGCTCTGTGCAATCATTGATATATTTAAAAATTGAAAAGTTATATTGATTTGAGCATTGTAATATTCGTGTGTTTTTTGCTTCCTCCCCAAGTCAAGAGAGCTGACATTTATACAAGCTTCATCAAGTATTTGAGGAGTGTAAAATCAACTAACAAAACAAACATTATCCTGAAGCACCGCTTCCACGATTTCACTTTCAAGTGACTCCTATAGAATACAAATTTAATTCATAATCATACATATAATACAAAAATACATGTAATGTGACGATCCGATACAGTTTCAGGCATTTAGACATAGATAGTTCCTATATAAAGCTTGTAAGACTTAACTAATACACCAGAACTAGGGAAGGAGTGGTTTTGGGACTATAGGTCTCAATATTCTTTTACTAAAATAAGAGCATAACATTCGAGTACAAGACGAAGCGGAAAGAGTCGAAGATGCGCCGGAAATGATAATTGATTGGGAGAAGCTCTCCTTACTTGCACCGTGCATATTATTCAACTACAGTCGTATCGCTAATGGAAAACAGAGAGCGGGAAAAACGAGCACAAATATTTCTCTAGGCAAACCTCCACCCCTCCTTCTTCCATATTTGACGTCTAAAAACAAACGGGTGTAATTGTGGGCTTTTAACAATTACTGCAAATGAACCCGCCTGAGGCTTAATGAAATGCATTCCACTGTCAAACTATATATTGGACTTCACCCCGTCAATGTAAGCAACAAGGCGACACGGACTACATATTTGAGAGCAGCGGGAAAAAGGGCTGATGGTTATAGGGGGAATTAAACCTAAAAAGAAAGTCAATTTTGAACATTGCTGAAGCTCCGGGCCAATTGACTTTGCCCTATTCTTCTTTCATCACTTTTGGATATTTCAATGAGAGGTAAACTATAAAAACCGAAGAATATAATCATTATTGACAAACCTAGTAAATTGTATCATTTCACTGGCTATATTGAATATTTTGTTTTGAAGAATATCGTCTACTTGCTTGGAATGGAATCAAACTCTCAGTATTGGGAGGGGTGCTCTTGAAAGTTACAACATGAACAAAAAAGTGAGAGTGATGGGAGCGAACAGGAAAAACCCAGAAAGACGTAAATAAGGTTGAAATTCGGGTGTTTTACACAGGTGGGTACTACCGCGTCTAGCTTGCTGTTTCTTGAAAAAAGATTGATTTGAGCAATATTTAAATATAACACAGGACAGAGAAGAAATTGGGCAAAGATGGCGTCTAGCAGGTCATAAGAAGACTTGCGAGTTTTGATTGTGGTTTTAAGACAGATCGATTTGCGGTCTATATAAAGGTAGAGAAGGTAGGTCGATGGCAAATTCCCGGACCGCACTGAAGTCCCCGTCCACCCTGGTGTGAACCAAAACCAATCATGAGTAAAGATAGTGATGAAGGACAAGACTTCTTACCTTGACGTCTCTGAACTGGATAGTGAAGATGAAGAGAGGTATCATGGCGACGATGGTCAGACATTGGATGACCAAGAACGTGATCCTTAGCGGCCAGTTAAAGGTAAATATACATGACCGGTCATCGGTACATTCTTCACACCCCTCACCACACCGCTTACAGATCAGGTCATCATAAACGTTGTCACGTCCGGCGATCTTCAGGTCATGCTGTTCTTCCAGGATAGTGCCGTTGTAGTAGTTCTCCCCATCGTTGGGGTGGGGGAAGTAGAAACCCTTCTTGCAGACGCACTGGTAGGATCCGCGACGGAAACCAAGGTTCTCGATAAATACACACTATGGAAGTAATAGAGAGAAACGAAGTGGTCAGATTGGAATTAGGTGTCGGGTATACATAATGAAAATTGAGCGTATGATGGCAGATCCCATGTACATGTACTTAAATTAGGTAGAAAAAAGTGAGAAGTGAGATATAGGAAAACTCCACAATAAACATAAAGTAATTTTTTTTTGCAAAATAAAGGAAGTAAAGTAGACGATAAATTAGGAAAGGAGTCCAGAGGAGATGATTTCCTTGGAAAGTTACATCCACTTATACTGCATTTAATCACTATGTGAATCCCCACCAGATTGAGTCAAATATGAATTTTTAATGCTGACATAAAAGACGCAGCTCATATTGACGATAAATCAAATACAAAAAAGGGTAACGCAAAAAGATAATAGCCCATCTGGAATATAAGCGTTTTTGCTATGCCCCACAGTATTCAAAGAAAACTGTCATTAAACACTTGTGGTAGCTTCTTGAAAAGTCAAAACAAATAGCAGGTCCCAGTAAGATTTGTTTCCTGTATCATGTGAACAGAATAATTGACATCGATTTGAAAGTAGTTTTACATCAAAGTATGTCATTGCAGCTTACATAAACATGTATTTCTCGCTGTTGCACTTTGGAATTCTCAAGAGCTGAGAAACAATCCAGATGGGATGACGTTTGTAAGGTATATGATGTCCACAGAGATTAAAACGTTGTTGGGTCATCTTCATCAGATAAAAAAGATGAACGTGTCAGACCTTTCTCACATTTCAGATATCTTTATATCTTTACATTTACTTCGCCGAATAAAAGCTTTTTCTATACCCCGCTGCCGTGCAGTATCAGGCATCAGAATATTTACTGTAAGATCTTTTTGTCATCATTTAGTGCAATTTGCAATTATTCGCGCAAACAAGGCTCTTGAAAAAAAGATCAAAATTTGCTGATGGCCCAGGTTGTGTTGTATCGTATTCTATTAATGCATTTGATTATTTCTAACACTTATTTCATGAACTTTTGACGATGCACTTGTCCATCCCACTTGATTAAGTCCACCATTACTTTTTGTGATCAGTATTCGAGATCGGATCCGTGACTAGACTCGGTAGCTTCCGAGTATTGCCAAGGACTTCTCATAAGAGCTATCATTAATGTTCACTTACCCTACATCGAAGACGAAATGGGGCCATATGTCTTCATGTTCTAGATATCAATAGCTCCCCAGGGAACTCAATATTTCACTTCCAAGTCGTATTGCTTCTTTTTGTAAACAAATATGATCAGACACAATATCATATGACGCTAGTGCGCAATGAATCCGCATGTACTCTTGGTTTAGGTAACTCCGCGTTTCTCATGCATGTTTGACCAGTTACATCAATTTTTCTCAGTAACTTTCCCCATATTAAACTTTTCTGCCTTCAATTTGTTATTGGCTCTAACACGGCATTAGTTATGATTTCTTAATGGGATATGATCTGTTTAAATGTAAATACCTATTCCGTTATACTTCATCCTGTGTGCTTGAAGACATGATATTATTTTCTTCAGAAAAACGAGAGTTGAACACATTAACAAAGGGATATCAATAGTTTGGTCATTTGGCCAATAAGATCACAGCTTTATTGAATTGCATTCACCTAATAGTCGAGATCTAATTGTCAAGAACATGAACAAGATTGAAAATTTCGTGCTTGTTTTGACGCCAAGAAAGAGAAGAAATATAAGATAGAGAGAGAGAGAGGGAGAGGGAGAGGGAAGGGTTGAAACATAGGACTGTTTTCTTTTCTTAAGAAATCGATGACTCCAATCACCTAGTTCTACTTTCATAAGCCAAAATCAAATTGACAATGGTTGCGTGCACCCAGTCTATATGTACACGGTTCGTTATTCTAACTTTGCTCGGGGCCATATAAACATGATAAAAAAGAGTGAGAAATTCCTGTTAGACTGCCATTACAAAATGGATGCCGTCACAGATACTCTGAAAGATTGTTAAGATTTAACTTTTATCCACTTATGTAAGTGTTTCTAATAAAAGCGTCAGTTACACATGCATAATCATAAAAATAAACTAGAGCACTCGGAGGGGGGTCGGGGGGGGGGGGAACAGTCCGAGTACATGTATCCCCCGAACCCGTCACCCATCCCCCATTTGAATCAATGTTGTGACTGAAATGGTTAAAGCGGCAATGTGGGACCTCGGGTATCACTACTGACAAATTTTACCTTTTTGTACTTTTGTGATTTTTTAGTTGTTTTGAAATTGAAGGTGATCCGACAAAAACTGCAGCCGGTAGAGCGCTCACAAGAAATTCTTTACTATTTCTTTTAAAAATATGGTTACCATGGCAACGATGACTCCACCCACACCAAAAACAAGAGGCGTCTTCATCTTACCATAATGCACCTCCATGCGAAATTTGAAGGTGATCTGACAAGAACTGCAGCCGGTAGAGCGCTCACAAGAAAATCTTTACTATTTCTTTTAAAAATATGGTTACCATGGCAGACATGCCAACTAATACGGATTCCTCACCCAGTTTCGCTCCTATTACACTTGATAAGGGGGTACCAACATCTATGGATGTCTGGAATTAATTTGGAACACAGCATTACCATAATGCACCGCACCTGTCTACTCGAACAACCTTTTGTTATCCACTGGCATTAACTATTTATGGCTATGGTTAAAATAACTGTTCTGAATTTTTGCCTGTGATACACAATGCCATACCCCCTTATCAACCGTAAAAGGTGAGGAATACGATTTTAGGTTGGCAGCGCTGCCATGGCAACGATGACTCCACCCACACCAGAAACAAGAGGCGTCTTCATCTTACCATAATGCACCACCATGCGAAATATGAAGATGATCCGACAAGAACTGCAGCCGGTAGAGCACTCACAAGAAAGTCTTTACCATTTCTTTAAAAAAATATGGTTACCATGGCAACGATGACTCCACCCACACCAAAAACAAGAGGCGTCTTCATCTTACCATAATGCACCTCCATGCGAAATTTGAAGGTGATCCGACAAGAACTGCAGCCGGTAGAGCGCTCACAAGAAAATCTTTACTATTTCTTTCAAACTATTTTCTTTAAAAATATGGTTACCATGGCAACCATGTCGACTCCGCCCATACCAAAAACAATAGGTACCATAATGCACCTGCATGCGAAATTTGAAGGTGATCCGACGAGAACTGCAGCCGGTAGAGCACTCACAAGAAAATCTTTACTATTTCTTTAAAAATATGGTTACCATGGCAACCATGACTCCACCCATGACTCCGCCCACACCAAAAACAAGAGGCGTCTTCATCTTACCATAATGCACCTCCATGCGAAATTTGAAGGTGATCTGACAAGAACTGCAGCCGGTAGAGCGCTCACAAGAAATTCTTTACTATTTCTTTTAAAAATATGGTTACCATGGCAACGATGACTCCACCCACACCAAAAACAAGAGGCGTCTTCATCTTACCATAATGCACCACCATGCGAAATATGAAGATGATCCGACAAGAACTGCAGCCGGTAGAGCACTCACAAGAAAGTCTTTACCATTTCTTTAAAAAAATATGGTTACCATGGCAACGATGACTCCACCCACACCAAAAACAAGAGGCGTCTTCATCTTACCATAATGCACCTCCATGCGAAATTTGAAGGTGATCTGACAAGAACTGCAGCCGGTAGAGCGCTCACAAGAAAATCTTTATAATTTCTTTTAAAAATATGGTTACCATGGCAACAATGTCAACTTCGCCCACACCAAAAACAATAGGCGTCTTCATCTTACCATAATGCACCTCCATGCGAAATTTGAAGGTGATCCGACAAGAACTGCAGCCGGTAGAGCGCTCACAAGAAAATCTTTACTATTTCTTTCAAACTATTTTCTTTAAAAATATGGTTACCATGGCAACCATGTCGACTCCGCCCATACCAAAAACAATAGGTACCATAATGCACCTGCATGCGAAATTTGAAGGTGATCCGACGAGAACTGCAGCCGGTAGAGCACTCACAAGAAAATCTTTACTATTTCTTTAAAAATATGGTTACCATGGCAACCATGACTCCACCCATGACTCCGCCCACACCAAAAACAATAGGCTTCTTCATCTTACCATAATGCACCTCCATGTGAAATTTGAAGGTGATCTGACAAGAACTGCAGCCGGTAGAGCGCTCACAAGAAAATCTTTATAATTTCTTTTAAAAATATGGTTACCATGGCAACAATGTCAACTTCGCCCACACCAAAAACAATAGGCGTCTTCATCTTACCATAATGCACCTCCATGCGAAATTTGAAGGTGATCCGACAAGAACTGCAGCCGGTAGAGCGCTCACAAGAAAATCTTTACTATTTCTTTCAAACTATTTTCTTTAAAAATATGGTTACCATGGCAACCATGTCAACTTCGCCCACACCAAAAACAATAGGCGTCTTCATCTTACCATAATGCACCTCCATGCGAAATTTGAAGGTGATCTGACAAGAACTGCAGCCGGTAGAGCGCTCACAAGAAAATCTTTATAATTTCTTTTAAAAATATGGTTACCATGGCAACAATGTCAACTTCGCCCACACCAAAAACAATAGGCGTCTTCATCTTACCATAATGCACCTCCATGCGAAATTTGAAGGTGATCCGACGAGAACTGCAGCCGGTAGAGCACTCACAAGAAAATCTTTACTATTTCTTTAAAAATATGGTTACCATGGCAACCATGACTCCACCCATGACTCCGCCCACACCAAAAACAATAGGCTTCTTCATCTTACCATAATGCACCTCCATGTGAAATTTGAAGGTGATCCGACAAAAACTGCAGCCAGTAGAGCGCTCACAAGAAAATCTCTGCGGCGGATGCGGACGCGGCGCGACGATGCCAAATCCATAGTATCCCCGAACACTAGTTCGGGGGATACAATAATGTTAAGAGACAAGAACGAACTAACAAATGGACATGCATTATGATTAATTTTTAAATCTTTTGAGGACGGAAAGTATTCATAAAAATGTAACATGAATTTGATGTGAAATGGAATTTATGATGTGGAATAGCAAAGTGTTAACGTAATTATGTGATTATGAATATAATTCAAAGTGATGTTCAACTACGCCCTTGATATCTAAAATTTTCCATCACATCTAAATTATCACTAACAAATTGGCAAATAATAGCTTTATCGCAAAAAAAAAGAAATTTGTTTGTATGAAGAGTTATGGCAACAGAATATCCAAGCTATTTTACTTGCAGATTGCGGCACGATTGACAAACATTGTGGATTTATGTGTCCTATTTTTGATTGGCAGTATAGTTTTAAGACGAACTATAGTCAATGAGGGAATTTAAAAAAACTCACATAATCGGCACTTTCTGTATGAACCCCCCTCAACAAAAAAAATAAAATAAAAAAATGATAAATCCATACCCTACCTCAATAATGTTTATTAATATTACACCAATAACATCTGCACAATTCTTTGTATTTGAGTTTCTCTCTCTCTCTCTCTCTCTTTCTCTACCCCTCTCTCCTCTTTGTCTTATTTCATACTTATTAATCTGTTTGTGCCCAAGTGACTCTGTAACTATATGAACCTTTCTCATTAATGTTATAACTTCCTAAAATTTGCAACCTCCAGTGGAACTATTTTTTAAATCAATGCATGCACGGGTGTCATATCATGTGGTTGGTTAGTGTTTTCTCTATCTGATATGATGTCGGCTTTCCACAGCTCTAGCATCCGATCAAATGTGACAACATGATTGAATCAAATCTATCGCATAACTCATAGCGTCAAGGTGAAGTGAGAAACATATAAAACCACATCCCCCATCACATACTCTCCGCCACAAATCTACCGCTCCCAAATCAATCGTTATACTCCGTTTTTATTGTTGCTCTTCTATATCATTCATTTCCGAACTATAAAAAGAGCTCTCATTGATCACTTAGTCCCTGAAGGGCTGTTATTCCTGAACAGAGTTCGACAAAGTCGATGGCAATGAACTCAGAAAGCTATCAGGCACGGGCATCTTCAGTAATATAAATAATATTCAAACTGTCAACTCAATGTAAAAACCCATTTTAGAAAAAAAAGTAAAGCATCATTGTTTTTTTTACATTCATGGATTAAAATTGTGTCTTGGAGGAATATTAAGCATTATTTAATGGGTTCAGTGTTATTCCTAAATTTATTAATATTTCAAATTTATTTTCGTAGACAATCCCATTTTATTAATGTTTGAAGCTGATATTCTCTCTTCATAGTGTCACTGAGGATCTTCTGAAAATGTGAATTACTGGGGAAAAAAGGTAATTCCACTGCTCCCCACATCAAAAAGCATGAAAATTTCAGGTATCGCAAATTTACACGAAATACTGCCATGCTTTCTCTTTTCAAAGATTCATGTATTCAAATGATTTTTTTTTCAAGGAAGCGATTTCTTTGATATTCTGTTTACCAGAGCACACACAATCATCCGAAGTGTTAAACACGTATGTCAACTCATCAACATGCAACAGTCGAAAGCGGATCTTCACGAGCATTATGTTGTCATCGCGAAAAGGGGAAAATGCCTTCTTCTAAAAATAAGAAATAATCCGCGATTCCGAAGAAAAGGCACGTGCGGTTTAATTGAATAATTATTCTGCCGGTGTTTTTGCATTTTTGGCTCTTCCAAGGTTGGTTAAAAATGCTTGGTTATGATCCTTAGCGGTACATAAGCACGTATGTAAGACAGTGATTCTCTTTTTGCTTTATTGATGTATTTTTAGCGCCTACCTAATGGTACGTATAAGCATAGACAACGTAGGCGATCTTAAAAACAAAATATGGAATAGTCCTTGGAGAAAAGTATGGCATTTTGTCGCATTGACAAAAAAGATAAAGAAAGAAACAGACTGAGAAAGATTAAGAGAGAAAGAAAATGAGAAAGTGAGTTTTGAATATAATAAAGAGAAAGAGAGAGAGAGAGAGATGATGGGGAGAAGATAAGGCCACAGAGAGAGAAAGAGAGAGAGAGAGAGAAGACAGATGAGTGAATAAAAATGGATGGAAGGGATGACAAAAAAGAGGAAGGAAGATCGAGAGCAGGGAGAGTGAGAAAAGAGAGGAGAGATATATAGACACTAAAAAGTGAGGAAGAAAAGGAAAGATGGAGAGACGAGGGAAGAGAGAGTGAAAGAGAGAGAGAGAGAGAGAGATGTAGCTAACTCATCAAACAAACTTCACAGATACTTTTTTCGAAAATGAGGGAAAAGATACCCAGAGATCGATGAGTAGAACAATGGAATAAAGAAATAAAATCCCAGTTCAAGGACAACAAACAAAGATTATATGCCGCCAAGAGGCCGACAATGACATAATAAAGTGAGGTAGCAACAAAGAGAAGAAGATGCCTCAGATAAATGGAGACATGAATTGTGGTGGTGGGGGGGGGGGGGGTGCATGGTTTTAATAGAAAGATGTATTTCTGAGCGACAGGAGCCGACTTTGTTCTTTTGGATGAAGGCTACAGTATACAGCTTGCAGCAATCATTGCATCGTGACAATTCGACGCCGGACGAACAAACACAATCTATCATTCCTTTATTTTCAGTCAAGAACGATGATGTCACGTTCTTCAGCTACATCGTCACCAGACCACAATGTCGACTTCGACTCCAAACAAATGAATGCCTGGGGATTCTGATTCGACAGGAGGAGAGGGATGGTCAAAAGGACAGCTTTCTTCTTTCTATAATTGTCCTGGTCTCCCTGCAGTTCGTTCCCACATGTATATTTCTTGCGTTCTTGTTAGTACTGTCCTTAATGCCTGCGTCAAATATCCAACATGTCCAACGATCTCCGGTCGAATTTGTAGATCGCCAGAAAGTCGCTGAATTTCAAACCCGCCAGGGCGTCGAGCGTATTTTTCACTGGAAATCTACCGTCGGGTTGCGACACGAATATCGATCGAATGTTTGCCGATGCCAAAGCGATCTACGGGCGATCTGTTTGCGAGCTCTGTGACCTCAAAATTCGCCACTGGAAAATCGCTGATTTGGGAGCAGGTTCCGGTGCCCTCAGAACATCGGCCGACCCTTAAAAAACGCGGCGGATCGAGCACGCGGCGGATCGAGCAGGCCGTATTCCAGCCTTATTCCTGGCGAAAATGCCTTTTTGAGCTCGTAGAAGAGTCGGGCGGACTCCGTTTTGGATATGTGATGGCCCCTTTAAAGTAGGCTAACGATTAGTATTCACAAGCGAGAAAACCAATTCATCCCGAACAGGATTCAGATTCAAAGTATTATTTACCATGGAAACGCTTCCTCTTTATTAAACCCGGAGATAGAAGCGCCTGCAGCCAATTAATCACAACTACCAACCTAAAATTCTCCACGCTGAAGCGCTCTGCTGATGAGAAATGAGACTTTGCATTCATACGACCATCCTATAATAATCAATGGATGACCACTGCCCCTCCTGATACCCATTACAATCAAACTGCATTTTCCTCACATGTCGCAAGGATAAATCCAAGCGACCAGTGTTTATTGTCATTACAGAACCCGTTTCATTTATTTGATTGATTATTTGATTGATGAAGGGGGTTAGCATTTTATAAACGAACGCTCTCATTTCCTGACCACTAGAAACCAATCTTTATCCACAGTAAATTTAAAGTTCGTCAAAATTGTCCGGAATGTGATTCTTGTCAGAGCATGGACAGTTCCTTGTTCAGAGCATCTTCATGGCCAATCGAAGCACCGCATAGATCATGTAGATTGTGGCTAGTGTTTTTTTTACATGCGGTTTTTCTTGTGTCCGACCATTTTCTAGGCAATTATAGGCCTAACTCGAACTAAACGGTGATGGTGATTCTGGGCATAAAATTCCAAAAAAAAAAAAAAGTTATTCGGACGCATAATATTCATGATCCTCAGGTTAGGCAATTTTTACCCAACATTTTTACAATGTTGCTGATTCATCGTTTGGGTTGTCATTATTATTATTATCATTATTATCATTATCATTATTAGTATTATTATTATTATTATCATTTTTATTTTTTATTTTTTTTTTGGGGGGGGGGGGGAGGGGAGATATCCATTGAGTGGACTTATCATTCAACAGAAGCTGGCAGTTCCACCTCATATATTATATTAAATCAAGAATTATGAAACTTCGTATTTACAATGCATTTCGTAAAACGGGGCCCTGATCTTTCTTGTATAGCATACCATATGTTAAGAGCTATAAGGGTGTTAACTCTGCATGAGTTAATATCGCCCTTCTGGCTCCAAACAGAAGATATTGGCCCGAATTCACAAAGGAGGTTTAAACCATGGGTAAGGTTTAAACCTCCGTTAAGCCCACCGCACACTATATGATCGGTCTACGCTCCGATTTTGAAAGAAAATGTTATAGCATTAGATATAAACACTTAAACACATTAGATATGTTTGATTGAGGTTCAGAATAGTTACATAGATAGTAAAATCGAAATTACAGGCTATTACGAGCATTCTAGTCGGAGGAAAGGCCAAATCAGCTCCGAATCGTAGTGACGTCAGATCAGTCATGCGATTGTCTACGATTTGAAACTGATTTGGCCCATATCCCGGATATCAGGCTGACATCTCACCAAATTCCTATGTTGAGTATTCATATTATTGTTCAGAACCTGAATCAGCTTTCTTTTACTGGTTAAACTGCCTATATTTAATGCTATTGCCATTATTTCCAAAAATCGGATCGTAGTCGATCGTATAGTGTGCGGTGGGCTTTAGCGTACTAAAATAAGCGTAAATAAGCGCACATTGCCCATGGGCGCGCTCAAAGAAAATATATGATTGGATCGGATTCCGTGCGCACGTACGCTTAAAAAAACCAGAAGGGGGTTTAAACCATGGTTTAAACCAAACCTCCTTTGTGAATTCGGGCCATTATGTCTAGCTAGACAAAGTCAGTCATTAAGCTTCGAGACACGATCCGCAAACAAAACTAATGGACGATGTTCTTGAGATAATGATGTAAATTGGATGCAAATTGTTTGTACCGTCTTCTGTCCACGTATCATACAATTATAAGGACGATATAAGTGGTCTCAACAGCAATCGAAAATGACCCCATCCTCATCTCCTGTAACCAGCTCTAAAGTACTCCCTTTGATTGACTGACACTAATTTTTTCTCCCTCAATTTTCTGTAGATGTACATCCACGGGCACCTGCACTATTCTAGTCAAAACTAGCAGATTCGGGTTTGAAGTGAACAGAATTCCAATTAAAATGAACAGAATCCTAGTGAGAATGACTAGAACCTAATGGATAAAGAAAGTGTGACCAGGTGATCTGGTTAAAAAAACGACTAGACGTTTTTTTTTAGAGTGTAGGTCCTGGCTTTTAACATCCAATTTTTATCGTATTCTATACTCTCTTACTCCAAACTTCTGTCTTCCAGATGCAATTTTGCTACCCCATTATCTCAAAGATCCCTCTGTCATTATAACTCACTTTGTTTACCAGATCAATTCACCTTATGATTTTCTAATTTCCTCCACCCCTTCCCATCCCATTCTTCATTATTTATACACCTTAGTCATGTCTCTCCCCATCTATAACCCCTTCCCATTCTCCCTTATTATCTCCACTCTCCCTTTCAACCTCTTATCGACTCTTCTATACTCACTCTCACACTCTACCATATTCCAGGAATATCCTCTCCCATTCCTTTTTCGCTTCTGCGGTCATCCTCTCCCTTCCTTCCTATACCTGTCTCTTCTCCTCACCCTGCTAGTCATCATCTAGTCGTCATTTTGGGCACTTGGACATAGCTTTCAATCTTCCACATGGCGCCCGTTTCTCTCGATGCATTTCTGAGCTCGATGGAGCATCGCTGCCATGGCCCTACGCCTGTCCTCTCGCAGATTTGTTGCTTCTCTAACGATTCGTTGCTGCAAGTCATCCAGGTCTGCAAGTGGGCTGCTGTACACCTTGGACTTCAGGAACCCCCAGACGAAAAAGTCCATGGGTGTTAAGTCTGGAGATCTCGGGGGCCATTCCACAGGTTCGCCTAACGTTATGACTCAATAATCATTACAAAAGGCTTTCTTGCTTATTGTGCAGTGGAATGCAAATCAGGCAAGGCATTGTTGATGTTGGCGCAAATGGGTTTTCACCCAGACACATTAATTGATTCCTATCCAGTAAATTCATTACCGATTTCCCACAAATGTAGTATCAAATAAAACTGGAAGAGTTATTTTATCTAACTGTGGTGCAAGAATTATGGTATTTCTATCATATTTGTAATATAAGCATTTAAAAAAGTGTAACATTTTTTTCTGACTCACACTGTATAGCTCTCCGTCGCTTTCATTTCTTTCTTCCAATCTACCAAATTCTCCTTACTCCTCCTCCTTGCTTACCCCATCGTCTCAACGCGCCAGACAGCGCGCTCTACGAATTGCGGTTCAAGTTTTTCGTACTATTGTCCAGTGATTTATTTGGTTTCATATTTCTATGGAGAGGTCGAATGGAGGAGGAAAATCAGAGATGAAGAAGATTGAGTCGAAGCCATGAATGTTTTAAGGGGACGGCGAACTACTCGTTCATCACCGATGTTCATGTCCGTCCGGGAATACAATTCATTTTTTACTTTATGCACGCATGCATACAAATTTCGAGATAAAGTTTCATGTATGATTGTGTGGGAGTTATTTGCAGGGGTATTATATAACACCGTATCTTTATCCGTTGGGATCTGCAATGGCAGGTGCGGGGTATTGGAAAACAACTCCTCTTCGACTACCGTTTCACTTTTATTTCTTCAAACTGGTGAAAGCACTGCAAGACTACAATTTGAGAAATTATGTCCCCTTCCAATGGGAGCAGAAGATACACCCAGAAAATGTACTTGAAAGCTACCAAATAAATGATGTAAACAACTGTTTTGTTATGGAGTTTATCTTCATGTCGCTATTGAAAATTTGTTATTCGATTTGAGTTCTTGTTCATAGTATGTATTAGTTCTCCATTTAAAGAAGTTTTTAAGTTTCTATTATTACAAAAAAATTCCTATTTTCTATTTATAGCACATTTAGTGTAAACGAAATCCTCCTATATTCGCCGTAATTAATTTGGTTTGTTTTTATTGATATTTTATATAATAATAGCACAACGAAAATTTATTATATTTTTTTTTGTTCTTTACATTATCTTCTGGGCCCTGTATCAATAAAGACTGCATCAAATCGAAAACAAATATGCTCTCAGCCGATCAGATGCAAGTATTTCAGTAGCTTGTAACTTGTTCTTGATGACAAGTTTTATGAAACGGGGCCTTAATTTTGTATATTAAACACACTACTGCACAATGTCTTTATACGAGAAAATCGTCTTATGGTGTGCTAAATTACGAACTTTAAACAAAGCCCAGGCCTCTCTCTCTCTCTCTTTCTCTCCCTCTCCCCCCTCTCTCTCTCTCCCTTTCTCTTTCCCTTCTCTCTCTCTCTCTCGCTCTCTCCCTATTTCTCTCCCCCTTTTCTCTGTATCCCTACCCCTATCTTGCACCCTTTCCCTTCCCCCTCTCTCGCTCTACTTCCTTATTACCTGCAAACATGTCATAATGACTTGGATTGATGTTAACTAAATGAGGGCGACTTCCATAATTTCTGGGTTAAATTCGTGTCTGTCATGAACGCTGTTAAACACTACGCACCTTCATATTCAGACACTCTTCAGATTCCCCTGTTTTTTACTCTCGGTTAAGATCATGATGACAAATAGTCTTCACAGCTACCAGCCAAAAGCATTTGCCTCTGAAATAGTATACATAGAACGGCATTAATTACAAGTATTGACAACAGGGATCTTCTCTCATATTTCCGTTCCATACCACTACAGATAAGAACTCGAACACTCTCCAATGTATGCAAAGCACCTTTAATCACCACGGGTATCTTGTTTCGTAGAAGCGGAGAGGTGATAATAATATCGATTATTAAAAAGAAGTGTCTTTGGTGTATTCTACACAAGCATTGCGTGTAGGATCTCCCTGTTGGCTAATATTGTACGGAAACGATTATTTTTTTAAAGGTGGAATTACAACAGTGGTATGAAATCGGATATATTGGGTTCGAAAACCTAATCGTAGTGCCATATATGTCGGCCTAAAGCACTGATATAATATTCTCATTCTTAAGGTGAAGAATTGAAATCTTAAGCCACTGGCTTCGACTTTGACTAGCCTTATTGGCAAATCGCGAAAAATACCATAATAATTCTTGATTTGAAGCATCCTGTAAAAATATCCATAAAACTGATCAACAAAATAATTCCAGTCAAAATATGGCATGTCATCAAAACACTCGCATATTTCCTCCACGTTTATTATAACTCCTATCCTTTCTTATGAATACATATTTCAGTGTTATAAAATAAACAGCTAGTTAGGGGGGAAATAAAATAAATTTGAATATTTCATACATAAATTATTAATGAAAATGAAATTGCTGGGGAAATATGAAGCAACAAGAAGGAGTAGATAATTAAAACAAGATGGATAAAGATAGAGAGAGAAACCAAGGAGGTTAGAGAAGGCAGGTTTCCCTGCATGCCTTCTGATTATTACAACCATGAAGCTACAACTCTTAAAGTGATTTGGTAACTTTGTAGAGGCTTGATAAAATCTGGGCTGCCTGGCCTTACATGCTATCAGTGTATGTAATATGGTGTAGAAATGAAGCCCAGGGGGATAAAAGCACTTCTAAATCATCATATCCTTCACAAAAGTAAAAATATGCACGTGACCGGAAATTCCAGACTCATTCCCCCCCCCCATAGACTCAGTGTTAGACTAAAGCGTATGGCCATACGCTTTCGTAAATGGGAGTATTCAGTATATCTTAATAATAGCATTATATATTTGAAAACCTTTCTATGCCTGGCTATTTATTTATCCTTCTGAACATCATTATACAAGACAGATATCGAAATTCAACAATTAAATCAAGCCTCCACAAAGTTACCGAATCCCTTTAAAATCAACCTACACGGGGTATGGGAGGAAAAGGTAAGGTAATACCTTTCTAGCATGCAATTCATTTCGAAAAGGCGGGAATATTTTCTGCTCGTTTCTAGCCGCTGATTCATCGTTTGTTGGAGCCTAATGTTTGGACAGACCCGGCCTTGGAAAATGACGTGCTCCAGGGCAGAATGATGTACACGCGATAGAATCGATTCAAACCTTGTTAAGATATAGATGAGAGAAAATGAGAGGGGTGAGAAATGGCCTCTGGTTGGTATAGCAGAGAGGTGGTGATAAGGGAGGAGAAGAGGAGAGAGGGAGGATAAGAAGAATGGAAGGCACCTGAGAGAAGGAGAAGGTGAGAAGGGAGAGAGCTAGAGAAGGAAGGCAGGTAAGGAGGGGTGATGAAGATGAGGAGAAGTATATTTTTAGTAATACTTATCGCTGGTTATCGGGATAGATGAAACTTTTAAGCTTAATAATAATGATCTGAGGAGCTTTAATTGTAATCACTAGGAATAAGCTCTACTTTTCAAAATAAGAAAATTTATCACGTTTTTTTCTAATCATTATCATGACCATGTTAAAGTACAAGTCATAATAGAGAGCCTGATGTAAGATGTTGATGATATCAAATGTACAAACCCGGCGCCTTGTTTAATAAAAATTGTTATCAATAACAAGTTGCAACAACTGTTAAAAGCTACTGAAACCTTTGCTTCTGATTGGCTGAGAGCAAATTTGTCATAGAAATGTGGCAGTTGTTACTGATAACAATTTTTATGAAACGGGACCCGGGTTTCACCTTCTCCTGTCCTATGCTACAATTAAGATTCATCACATAGCTCCAGAAGGGACAAGCAATCCAAGTCAAGATTTATGGAACAGGAGATGATCGAAGGAAAGACGCTGCCCAGTAATTCAGGAATGCCATGAATCTGGTCCGGAAAAATATCTCGGATTACCTCGGAACTTACGCTAATTAGAATGATGAATAGAACATAGGATTTCAAGTGACCACTTTCTAGATCACAGTACGTGGATTGGATAATGTAGCGCCCTAGGGAAGTCGAATTCCGGAAAAGTTTTGCACAGGGGTGTTCTTTTACATGTTTATGTTTATGCATAAATTCGTATTGCGTTGTGAATTACTTTTGACTTTTAGTCCGTAGTTTTGACTTTAATCACACAGTTTTCGATATTGTAGTGTAATTGGAAGAGGAATTTATCAGCAAAATTCTAAATATTTTTGATGTTTCTATACAAGTTTTGGCGTCTGAGTGATTAATGAACATCGATCTAATATATATATATATATAACAGTAAGCGTTCGAGAGGGTTTAATGACCTATTGTATTGATAATGTTTGAATTAAATTTACTCGGTAAGAAATGACAGACTTTTCCGGATCAGAGAGCACGCAGTGATTCGTCAGCATAAGATATGAACTCCTTAATTTCGATCAAACTTAAGCATCATAATGATGAAACAAACAGTAGTCTTTAAAAATAGTTTTCATTCGTTTCTTGCGGTTTCTTTTACGTAATGAATAGCATCGAAGCAGTGTCAGAAATGCAATTAAGATACGCCCCGCTGGGACTGCACCTTCTTTCCCATGATATAGAATGCTTGGCAATTGGCTTCTGTTTTCATCTTGTCTCGAATTCTTTGACCTCTGAGAGGACAGCTCAGTTGCATTGTCAGATGACAGAGAAAAATCATCGAGAATCGGTTCTAAGCTACCGCCAGGGAAAAGGTTGATGAACTCCTGACATCTTTGTTACCAGATATTCCCTCTTCCCTGCTGTTTACTTCAACAATCTCTCTAATTTATACTGTTTCAACAAGTTTTGGTTTACTCTGGATCGATCGCTGCACGCCAATGTTTGTTCCCTGTCATGGTCTACGCGCCGTGGGTGGAAGGATTACGGTGTATTATTCCCGATTTGTCAATACGCGAGATCAAATACGTGGGACCGAGACTATATGCGAATCATCATGGATTGAGTCATGAGAGAGAAGGTGAGAGCCAACTCGATGTTTTGGAAAGCACGATGTTACAAAACAGATAAAAAGAGATACCAGGACATATGACGTCACCTATATGACAGAGAGAGTAAACAGACGCTTTTCGCCTCTTTTACCGATTCTCATATTTGTTTTCACAGAGCTCTATGCGAGGATTATTGATTTCACTTCATTGATGGAGCAAATAGCCCCTATTTTGGTGCAGTGTTTTTGTGTTAGCATTAACACGAAAAATCTAGGCCCTTATAGAGCTTCATGTTGATATTCATAGAAGAGGATAATATCACTCAGTGTCATTCGTTTGACAACTTTCACTAGAATTCTTCTCAAGTTGAATAAAGGGAGATAATTTAATTTGATTATGTCTTGATACTGATCGCAACTGTATTTTGGTTAATACGTCTGACATCACCTATTGTTTACATATATATTACCCTTTTACGTCTTACCACTCTTAAAGGAAAAGTCCACCCTGTTTTTTAGTTGATATGAATGAAATTTAAAAAAAAGAGAGAAACAGATAAGTGCAAGTTTGAGCAAAATACGACTAGAAATAAGAAAGCTATGAAATTTTGAAGTTGTAATCAATAAAACACTAATTGGCAACTCCGTGACTTATCTTGCGAGCTCATCTCCCGTTTGCTCAGTACAGGGACCTTCATTTTTTTAGTTTTTGATGAAAGAATAGATTGATTTCATACATGGTTTGTGTAAAAAAACATGTGAGTAATGACTTTATATAAGGTGCATGTATGACTGAACATTTCCTTTCGATAAAATGGAACTTAATGATTTTTTGATGTGCAGGCAAATGAGAGGGGAGCTCGTGATTTTGTGTTTGGTTGATTATGTTCAAATATTTCTTATTTCTTATCGTATTTTGCTCAAACCTTCACTGATCTGTTTCTTGATTTTTTCTGCTTCTTTTAAAGCAACTTGTAATCGGGGTGGACCTCACCTATTAAAGGTATATTGCAATGAAGTCAAGGTCATTGGACTTTGGCTTCATGTCTCCATTAATCTCCATTCTCTCAGAACTAGTTTACTCGAAGAAAACAGAAACGGGATGGTGAGGAGATTATTGATGTGCAGGGGTGTTCGCTGTGACAGAGGGAACGAAATGTGAATGCACTTCCAAACAGTTCTCCCTTTATTGAGAGGGTCAGCAAAATGAATGAAGCGGAATCAATAGACGGGATCTTCTATGCTTATAAATTTAATTTTTCACATTGGGATTGTAATCTTCCTTTATAAGGATTGTGTGGTCCGTATTCTACGAAACAACCGAAATCCGATGTTGGTTTCAAGCTCGGTTTAACTCAAGGGGGGGTACTAAGTCCTTAAGCTCAACGTGAGTTCATGGTGATAAAGAGAAAACTTATACCTCAGTCAATTAAAGTCGCTGTAACTCGATTTAACCCAAGGTTAAAACAGGGTTTCAGCTTTCTGTATTAGAATACGGATCTATGAATCTATACGTATAGCACTCAATAGATCTCAACTTTTATGATAGCTCGTTGCTTAATTTTGTTAACTTCCGATTTCCACGACCTTTCACAAAACTTGACAACTTGATATCTTAATGTCCTGTAACTATCCCTAAAATCTATCTTGAAAACAATCATGTGAATCATAAGAGAGATAACCAACATGTGCTGAGCAGAAGAATAAAAACAAAATAGAAGTATGATGTATATTTTTGGTAACAAAAAAATGCCAAAATTATGAAGATATGGCGCAGTGGGGGAAAAGTTGAGAGAATGTTGGTGCCTTGAACTAAAGACGCTTTCTAGCAATGGTGTGAGTTACTTGGAGCACTTCACCCCTTTTCTTCTTATTTTTCTATTTCTTTTTCTTCTTCTCCTGCTTTTTCTCCTCCTCCTTTCTTCTTCTTCTTCTTCTTCTTTCTCATCTTTGTCATATTTTTCTTATGATCTTATCGGTTCTTCCTTTACGCCAGTTACATTTCTAGAGTACTCCTTTACTACTCTCTTTCTTTATTTATCCCTCTCGATTTTCTCTCTGTCCTTTCTTTTATTGTCCATTTGTCCCTTTTTCTTGATACTATCTCTCTCTTTCTCTCTATCTACCCACCTCTCGCCTTTTATATACCTTCTGTAATCTTTCCCTCCCCTACGTATCCCCCCTCTCCTCCCACTCTCTTTATCCTCCAATCCCCCTCATTCTTCCTTCCATGAGCCTCTTCATATCTTATCCTTTCACCCCTCTTGTTTCACACTGCCCTCTATTCTCATGGATCCATGTTCCCGTCAATGTCTTAAATCATGACACGTGTCTTATGAATAGCCAATGAACATGCAATGTTTCTCGCACCCTCAATGTTTTTTATCACATTCAAGGTAAAATCCGCTCTTTCAAAATATTTTCTTTTTTTACGGTCTAATGTGCAATAGATTCATATCAGACCCACATCGAAAAGTGACAATAAACTTGATGTAATTTTTTAAATTCGTTTTTCCACCTCCTTCTCTCTCCTCTGTTGATATTGATATTTCTTCTTTCAAATACCCATGTGTCCTTTTAATATAATCCACCTGTCCATTTAATTCCTTCTATACTGTTTATAAATCCAACTTCATTTGGAGCAAACTTCTCGATTATATCCTTTAAATATGTCACCTTTAAAGAAGAGGAATTGAAGCTTATTAAAAAAAACCCCAATCACTTACCGTTTGTGATTCTCTGTCGCATTTGTCTGTGTTCGAAAAGATGTTCTCTTCCTTTGAGATGTTGGTATTATTATCATCGATGCATTGATTGATGTCTATGGCCCGGAGGTCGATATCGAGACCACTTGTTCCTCTGAAAGAAAAAGGATGTCGAGAAACATATCAATCATTGACATCTGGGCCATATTTTTAAGTAGACGACTAGCTGATCAAGAATTCATAATCAAATATAAAAAGGCATTGGGGAGGAATATTACTCTAATTGATTACTTCAGATGTGTTGCAGGGGAAATTAAACAGTGATTGAAAAAGCATAGTGTGTTTCCATATCTCTAATATAGTATTTTCAATTGCACAATGTTTCTTTTGATTTCCTTGTAAAGCTTGTTAATCTTCATACATTATCTTCATTAATGTTACTAAGCGTTTTCATAATGCCATTGAATAGAAGCTAGCTTGAGCACCACTGGAGTAGAGCTATACACACGTTGAGTCTGAGTTTTGTGTTAATTTACTCCAAATTTTAGTATTCCAGTCTATAAACGGTTCCACTTTTCAAATAATGCGGGTACTAGTAAAGGCTAAATATCATTCATGAAATACCACATCGCTTTCATTTATGAGTATAGTCAGAAACTCAGAATCACATGTAAGCTTTTGAGCGGAAATAAATGTCTATGCATTTGTGCTTTTCAACAAGATTTCTTGTCTCTGGTCTCATCATCATCTTGACATGCATGATAAGAAGGTGATTCCAGTTCACATATTTGGATTAATCTGAAAACAATTTCATTAAAAATGGAATCATGAAGATAATAATGATACAACTATCATTTTCTCAATTATATAGTCATGATTATATTCAAGTCGTGGTAAAACTGTGCTTTGTAGCTTATCAACTAGGTATACGAAATTAATGGCACTGGTGTGAAGTTGGAAATGTAAAAATATAACCTTGTCATTTAAAACTAAATTTGAATTATTAAGTATGATATTTAAATTTAAATTATATAAAATATTAACATGAGAAGGCTATTCTTTCTAGCTCATTAATTAGTTCTTGATGCTGTTGGTACCGGTAATACACAGAATGATGGACGAGGAGGAAGCTGAGGGCACTCTTGTACAGAAGCTGATAGGGGGGGGGGGGGCAAGTTAGTTCAATTTGTCATATTTTATTTTTATAGTATTGTTTGCAAGAAATTAATAGTTACGTTCACACGATGGAAGCTAAACTTTAAGTTTCGCTTGTAGTTTCAAAACTTTAAGTTAACTTGTAGTTATCTTGTAGTTTCAGCCCGTATGAACGGACTCGTGGTTTCGAAGCGAGCTCGTGGTTAAGGTCTTAACCACAAGAAGCAGGGGGGGGGGGGGGGGGGGGGTCTTCCGTCGAAGTCTCGGCCTATGTGAACGTAATAAAATTTAAGTTTCGTAAGCTCGTGGTTAAGAATGACCTCGCTGTTTATGTTAAATTTCGGGGTCATACCCTTCGCGAGAATTATTAACACAGAATCTGTATGTGTACTGTACACACAATCCGTAGTATCTACTTCCGGGGTTAACCACGAAGATCGCTCGGCTTGTAGTTTAAGTTCGTTGTTTGGGGCTCATGTGAACCCTCGTTGCGGTTAGGGAGTCGTGGTTTCGCTAACTAAAAGTTTCGAAACCACGAGTCCCATATGAACGTAGCTACAATTATAATGCATTTCAAGGAAACATAAATACCTGAATTTTTTTTTTTTTTTGCTCGAAACTGTTGGTGGGGAAACAGGTTTTGACCCTATTGGTGCGGTCACCAGATGTATTATCCTTGAACATTTTCATACCCCAATTCACTTGACATGCTAGAAAGCAAATCGAATAAGAAAGGATACCGACCTTAGAAACAACAAATAGTTTACTTTAATATGCACCATAATTCCATTAATCCTGAGTTGTGTAAATGCACTTGATGGCTAGTGGTATTCTTCAGTCCAAAGGCTTCAGAAAAAAAGAAAAACAAAAACAAAACCACGCCAAGGACTAAAACAAGCACTAAAAGATCGTACGTGTCCTACATTTTCATCGCAAGGTCATCTGCAAATGACTTTTTGGAACTGTAATTCAATATTTGATTAGTTTTCGATGAATAATTCTCTTATTACCGTCTCCTACAGTGTAACTATTGTAAAGAATGTCAATTATAAACATATCTGATATGTAGTTTGACGCTGCTCCCTCTTAAGTGCTTTGAAAGACACATTTTCCATATTTGCATTCTATGCGACACTTCCAATTTCAATAAGTTGTCATTATTTTGCGGTTCCGCTGGTAGTTACGTTGAAAATCATGAAATATACATGACTTTGAAAGTGTTTTTTTACTCTATTTAAACAAGTAAAACATCGTTCCTATAACTTTGTGCGTTGGAGCTAGTTACAACGCATACCGTATCTATGTAGGCTACCGTTCACATATTACCAGTACCGTACTGGCAAACTTTAGATTCGCATAATCCTGATAAGCCTATTCGTAATTACTTAATTTGTACAAAACTTATGGCCCCGAAATGAACCCCATAGATTTTTACGCGCACGCGCATTTGTGTTCGTGGATGCGCTACTTGTTTAACGTGTAAAATCACACTGGTGCGCGGATCGTGATGCGCACAAAATGACAACGTATAAAGGTCAATTGTACTCGGTTCACATGACCTTTATCTGCACATGCGCAAATTGTAATTACGAACTGGCTTATTTTTGCACCTAACGACTCTGCGAAAGTGGTGGAACATCACAAGCTTTCTCCATTCATAACTTTAGCCATCGAACCGCCAATAAGTGTCCAGATGATCTCAGAAATTACCTCAAAACCGCAGATTACGCGGGATTATTTTCATGACCCCAAAAGCAGCAAACACGTCTGCAATACCGATACCAATATATCTATCCTAATAATGCCGCTGGAATTTGTTCCGTCTGATATTTATTTCATGACTGTCGCCGTTAATCAGTTGGTATAATGGGACAAAAAGAGAAAGATGAACGAAGGTACTCATTTTTTTTCGGAACAATGCCAGACTCATGAATAATGAGCACTAATTATCTGGTACACTAGACAAACAGTACGTTTGGATTAAATTTGAAGCATTTTCCATGAAGGCATGGAGTTGTACCGGGATTTAATCATTAATAATACCTGGCATTTATAACGCGCTTTTCCCATAGTGGCCCAAAGCGCTCACAATTCATTTATATATACACATAGCATTACATGACGATGAAACACACCAAAAAAAAAAAAAAAATTAAGACGGTTTCCTAAAACAAGTGGGCTTTAAGGGACTTCTTAAAAGAATCAATGGAAGGGGATTGTCTTAAAGTGAGAAGGAGTTTGTTCCATTCCATGGAGGATGCAACAGTGAAAGTTCTATCACCAGTCAGTTTCCGTTTAGTTAAATATGATAATTTTAGTGGGTCTTCAGATGATCTAGTTCGTTTGCCAGGGACATAAATTTTCAAACAGTCAGACAAATACGTGGGGGCATGATTGTTGAGTGATTTATATACTAATAACAGCAGTTTAAAGATAATACGTTGTTTAACAGGGAGCCAGTGAAGATTACATAAAAGAGGGTCAGCTGGTGTGTCACGGCGGACTTGAAAAACAAGACGAGCAGCCCAGTTCTGGAGACGCTGGAGACGAACTAATTGGGTATTTGGTATTGAAGAAAGAAGTCCATTACAGTAATCAAGACGTGAAAGGATTAAAGAGCGAACAGCATTGTTTGAAGTAGATTGATCAAGGAACCTACGAATTCTAGTTATGTTTCTTAAATGATAGGTTACGTTGCAACAAACAGAAGATATATTATGATCATACATAGTCATGTGCCTATCGAACAATACACCCAGATTCTTAATTTTTTCTGACGGATTTATTCTTAGCTCTCCAATTTTCAATTATGTAGCTATAAAAAAACTCTGTCTTTAAATCATTCAACTTTAACTTATTTACAGTCTTCCACTGCCTAATGTCAAAAATACATCTCTGGAGTTTATCAAAGGCAATTTCAAGGTCTCCTGGGGTTTTAGGGTCGAAAGATACATATTATTGTGTATCATCTGCATACAGATGATAACTAATAGAGTGATGTTTAGCAATATCACCTACCGGAAGTGTATATATTGAATAACCTGTGGGGCCAACAACTGACCCTTGAGGTAACCCAAAATCAGAAATTTTAGGACTGGAAAGTTCACCTGAAATGTCAACTTGGGAGGACCAACCACTAAGATATGACTTAAACCATGATAAAGCAACTGATCTAACTCCTATTCTACTAGACAGGCGTGACACAAAAATATCGTGATCTATTGTGTCGAACGCTGGGATCATTAGCTGGGATATAATCTAATAGTGAAATACACTGCTATGCCTTGCTGAAATATTAATGCTGGGCAAGGATTACAGGTGTTAAGGATTTTCCCTCTCAAGGTAGGGGTTATTGTTTCTTTTTATTTTTATTGATTATCCGAGGGTCAGTGTATTGCCTCTTTTAGACCATTAATTGGTCAGGTCCAAGCCGCTTCCAGCTCATGCAAAAGGATACCCGTACATGGCTTCTTTCAGAGCAGTAAGGATTGGACAGGGGAGGTGAATCAATTGGAAAAGAAGGAGTATAATTATATAGTGCAGTTTTTATCAAGGGAAGGGGAGGTGGTGGGGTATGGGGGGGGGGGGGGGGTATGGGGGAGTCCAGAGCCTGTAGAAAGAGGTTTGAGCTAGGATCTCTTCCGGAGTACTAATTAGCAGGGTAATGAACCGAAGGGTGTGCTCTGAAGACAGTATCAGCTGTACAGGTGCTTACTTCAATTATCTTCGCCCAAGAAAACAATTGCTTGGATGTGACGTCGCCAGCTCGGGTGAAGGTGACGGCCTGATGTATCACCTTTTTGCTACAACCATGCGCAATCAATCCTTCCCATACTCTTTCACATTCACCTAATGTGCCTAATGTGTATTTGCAGTGAATTTCAACTGATATGTTATCAGGATTAGAATTCAGAGGGTTAATAAACTTGCTGGTAATTAGACGGAAGAAGATACGTATAGTAAAGAAGTTTCTTAGTTGGTATATTGTATGTGCTTTAACCAGTCCGTTTTTACACACGTCTCTGCAACTCCACGAGGGTGGAAGTCAAACAATTAAAACTAAAGGCTTGTTTAACCTTTCTCGGTATGATTTATGTAACTCTTGTTTTCTATGTGGTTGAAATTCAGAACACTTTTGAGGGGCAAATCATGTCACTTGCTAAAAATGATTCAAATCTTCATCAGATACTATTCCCATGTTCATTAGATAGCACTGACCATCTTCTTTATATAGCATCACACGTTCACTAGATTGCATACACATCTTCATTAAATAGCATTTATATCTTCACTAGATTGCATTCACACCTTCACTAGATTGCATACACATCTTCATTACATTGCATTCACACCTTCACTAGATTGCATACACATCTTCATTAGATAGCATCTATATCTTCATTAGATATCATTCACACCTTCACTAGATTGCATACACATCTTTATTAGATAGCATCTATATCTTCATTAGATAGCATTCACATCTTCATTAGATAGTATTCACACCTTCACTAGATTGTATTCATAGCTTCATTGGATAGCCTTCACATCTTCATTAGATAGCATTCACATCCTCATTACATAGTATTCACATCTTCACTAGATATCATGCACACTTTTACTAGATAGCATTCACACCTTCATTAGATTGCATTCACACCTTCACTAGATTGCATTCACATCTTCATGAGATATCATTCACATCTTCACTAGAGAGTATACACATTCTCAACAAACATGTTTTATGTAACACATTTTTTTCTTGGAATAAAATGAAAACTATTTTCATCATATTCATTGACCCGTGTGTTTGCGACTCAAGAGACTTGTGAAGGGCATGATATACTATTTTTTCCCCTTCATAATAACCGTTTTGTAAAAAAAAAAAAAATTGACAAACTTGAAGCCCTAAAGTGTAAGTTGATGTCCAGTTTTACAAGTATCAAGTCCAAAGAAATACTTACATACGTATAGCATTAACATCTTTATTAGATAGCATTTACGAGACAAACACATCTTCACTAGATTATTAAAATACGATTGATCTGTGCCATGTTCAACAATGTACAGAGTACACGGTATTGCACATCTGGCATAAAAACGCTCATACTAGTTGCTTTTTCACAACCACATCTGCTCAAGATTTTAATTTAAAAACGCAGCCTGATACCCGGTCAAGTCAGCGGTATACACACACGCTTGACCAATTTCAATCATCCGTAACACTGTGCATCACTAATGCAGCCACTATCCACCTACCAACAAAAGGGTATCATAATATTGACACACGGCCGGATAAACACACGCTGTCTCGTCAATTATAACAGCAAAAAAAGAAGGGGAAAATCAGTCTTATCCAGATCTCATTTGCAGTGGCCTTCAGGTTTGCCATACGTGTAGAGCGATACGAATGCTAATTCCACACTCAACGAATACTAATACAGTCAAACCTGCTTTAGCGACCACCTGTCTATAACATATATATATAGGCATACGTATATATATATATATATATATATATATGTATACATATATATATATATATATATATATATAGTTTATATATAATTATATTAAGGTTTCACGTATTGGCTCAAACAAATCGAAAGAAAACTGCTAAAAGCGTTCGTAATGCATTGTGGCCAACAGTAAATGATAAGGTATCATACAAATAATTAAAATAGTTTTATATATATATATAAATATAATATGTATGTATATCTCCCCCAATCTTTTCCTTCATTCATCCCTTGTATTCTCGAGTTCTAGTATGATAGGAACTGAATGAAACTTGGCCGATGTGGTGTCATAGCGTTCATTATAAAGTATGCAAAAATACGGATAAACTATTTTTTCATTACAGATTGGATTGATTATTTTCAGCGAGAACAATAACATTTTATTTCAATTTCTTATAGAAGTGACGGTAAACTATTAAGTTAAGAGAAACAAAAAATCATGTCTGCCAGCGAGGTAAACATTAATGGTGTACTCCATTTTCTTCATCAAGGCAGTCTGTAAACCTGTGAAATCAATATGTATCCTAGTATGGTGTCTGCGATGCAATCAATATCAACATACAACCAACACTGTTGGATAATACTTTACTCGTAATACATGGTTGGGAGTGTGTTAGTGCGATCCGGCAACACAAAGGTTTTTATTGTGGTGTACCTAACGCACGAGGCGCAGCCGAGTGTGTTAGACACCACAATAAAAACCTGCGTGTTGCCGGATCGCACTAACACACGACCTCACAACCATGTATTAACAGTTTTATAAAAACGGGTCTACAATCTTACTTAGTGTTTTCACTTACCTCAAACTGTCATGGCATGTCCCATGCGTGAACCTGCTCAGCAAAACATGTAGTACGTAGACTGTTCCGAACGTATATACAATGTGTATTTACAATGTTTAGGCCTAGATCTAGTCTAGACGGTTGCGAACGTATATACAATGTTTTAGGTCTCATCTTAGACCTATTTGTTACTTGTTAGTTATGTGAACCTGACAATTATGGAAGTGGTACTGAATCTGGTTCACCGATGTATTTTCACTTCCTTGAGCTTGGCTGAGCATGTTTGAATTTGAGCTGATATTGAAGCTTGAAGATGATGATAAGGTAGGCCTACCACCAATGGCACTAGGAGTAGGACTAGTACCAATACTAGCACTAGTAGACTTAGTAGGAGTAGGACTAGGCCTAGGCCTAGTACTAGCACTAGTAGTAGGAGTAGGCTTAGGACTCGGAGTAGGAATCACTTGGCACAGTTGTGTCGCTAACTCTCTGCTCATTTCCTGTTTGCGCTTGTCACTTGTTCTGGAATAATGCTTCAGTGAGGTTGCACTACGATGGCCGCTCACGGACATTATATCCCTTGTCTCAAAACCAGCACTGTCAAGCGAAGTAATGCAAGTGGCTCGAATAGAATGGTTAGTATAGGTTCTACTGCATCCAGCTTTCTTTGTAATGTCTTTAACTTTGTTCGCAATTATATTGACACCTAGTGGCATGTTGAAGTACCATGGCTCATTCTCCATTTTAGGCACTGCAACTTTAGGTCTCTGCCACAAAAATGGACAGTCAGGATTTAGCTTAGAAACATACAACAAATAGGAATTCACAGGGCACCTGTCACTTTTGGGAATTTCATACATGTAGCCACTGTTAGACGACTCATCTTCATCCTCTCGGTTGTTTTTGGTCAAAGTATCTCGCTTAGAAATGTATTTGAGACCATTTTCATCACTCTCAACGGTGAAATCTGAAGGTTTCATACAGCGCACGTTTTCACGTCCTCGATTACAAAAATATGTTAAAATGTCAACAAATACCTTGTTCTGTAGTCCAGAAGGGGAAGAACAATTGGTCTGATCAGATGTCTGGATCTTTTCCATGTCCTCGGCTGAGATAACAGGCTTATGGTTCACTTTTCCTTTGCCCTCTTTCTTAAGTTTTACTAGCACAGCTTTAAATATGTTGTTGCTTTTAGGGAAAGACTTCATATCAGCAATGTCAAATGCATGATGATCCAAATAATGACGCTGAATACCGTACCTGATTGACATAAATGATTTCTTTGTGTAGGCCTAGTCCGTTCCATCCGCTTTTCTGATGCCTGCATAGAAATGGCTCAACAGCGTATCTAACTCACGTTGGGTGATGGTGGATAGGTCCGTGCGAGTAATTTTAGCGAAACTTTCAAGCTTTGAAAATCCAAATTTCACTGCTCTTTTCGTGCTGTTGGAATCCTTCCCATTCAGTAGATCGTCGAGTTCTTCCTCCGTGAGAAGTGCAAAACTGAGATTCGAAGATACAGCCATTTTTTACACAATTCTATCGTCAAAAAGTAAACTTAAACTTTCATTTAAGACACAGATCCGACCGCGGTAGCGCTACAGCTGTAATTTTGTTGATTTGTTGTTTTTGTTGATTTGTTGACTTTCGCGCGACGATCGATATCGCGATATCGATTGCGTATACGGTATAGCGTGTAAAAACATATAGCAAAATCGAGTCGTATCGTCTGCGCTACATAAATGTTTACATGTTTACATGTTTACATGTTTACATGTGCAACAGTTCCCTCTTGCTGTATGTTATCACTTTTTTTTTGCACAGTCACGTGGTGTTATTTGACCAATCAGGATGGCTACATTCTTGAACCCGTTTTATAATATACTGTTAATACATGGTTGGGAGTGTGTTAGTGCGATCCGGCAACACAAAGGTTTTTATTGTGGTGTACCTAACGCACGAGGCGCAGCCGAGTGTGTTAGACACCACAATAAAAACCTGCGTGTTGCCGGATCGCACTAACACACGACCTCACAACCATGTATTAACAGTTTTATAAAAACGGGTCTACAATCTTACTTAGTGTTTTCACTTACCTCAAACTGTCATGGCATGTCCCATGCGTGAACCTGCTCAGCAAAACATGTAGTACGTAGACTGTTCCGAACGTATATATACAATGTGTATTTACCATGTTTAGGCCTAGATCTAGTCTAGACGGTTGCGAACGTATATACAATGTTTTAGGTCTCATCTTAGACCTATTTGTTACTTGTTAGTTATGTGAACCTGACAATTATGGAAGTGGTACTGAATCTGGTTCACCGATGTATTTTCACTTCCTTGAGCTTGGCTGAGCATGTTTGAATTTGAGCTGATATTGAAGCTTGAAGATGATGATAAGGTAGGCCTACCACCAATGGCACTAGGAGTAGGACTAGTACCAATACTAGCACTAGTAGACTTAGTAGGAGTAGGACTAGGCCTAGGCCTAGTACTAGCACTAGTAGTAGGAGTAGGCTTAGGACTCGGAGTAGGAATCACTTGGCACAGTTGTGTCGCTAACTCTCTGCTCATTTCCTGTTTGCGCTTGTCACTTGTTCTGGAATAATGCTTCAGTGAGGTTGCACTACGATGGCCGCTCACGGACATTATATCCCTTGTCTCAAAACCAGCACTGTCAAGCGAAGTAATGCAAGTGGCTCGAATAGAATGGTTAGTATAGGTTCTACTGCATCCAGCTTTCTTTGTAATGTCTTTAACTTTGTTCGCAATTATATTGACACCTAGTGGCATGTTGAAGTACCATGGCTCATTCTCCATTTTAGGCACTGCAACTTTAGGTCTCTGCCACAAAAATGGACAGTCAGGATTTAGCTTAGAAACATACAACAAATAGGAATTCACAGGGCACCTGTCACTTTTGGGAATTTCATACATGTAGCCACTGTTAGACGACTCATCTTCATCCTCTCGGTTGTTTTTGGTCAAAGTATCTCGCTTAGAAATGTATTTGAGACCATTTTCATCACTCTCAACGGTGAAATCTGAAGGTTTCATACAGCGCACGTTTTCACGTCCTCGATTACAAAAATATGTTAAAATGTCAACAAATACCTTGTTCTGTAGTCCAGAAGGGGAAGAACAATTGGTCTGATCAGATGTCTGGATCTTTTCCATGTCCTCGGCTGAGATAACAGGCTTATGGTTCACTTTTCCTTTGCCCTCTTTCTTAAGTTTTACTAGCACAGCTTTAAATATGTTGTTGCTTTTAGGGAAAGACTTCATATCAGCAATGTCAAATGCATGATGATCCAAATAATGACGCTGAATACCGTACCTGATTGACATAAATGATTTCTTTGTGTAGTCCGTTCCATCCGCTTTTCTGATGCCTGCATAGAAATGGCTCAACAGCGTATCTAACTCACGTTGGGTGATGGTGGATAGGTCCGTGCGAGTAATTTTAGCGAAACTTTCAAGCTTTGAAAATCCAAATTTCACTGCTCTTTTCGTGCTGTTGGAATCCTTCCCATTCAGTAGATCGTCGAGTTCTTCCTCCGTGAGAAGTGCAAAACTGAGATTCGAAGATACAGCCATTTTTTACACAATTCTATCGTCAAAAAGTAAACTTAAACTTTCATTTAAGACACAGATCCGACCGCGGTAGCGCTACAGCTGTAATTTTGTTGATTTGTTGTTTTTGTTGATTTGTTGACTTTCGCGCGACGATCGATATCGCGATATCGATTGCGTATACGGTATAGCGTGTAAAAACATATAGCAAAATCGAGTCGTATCGTCTGCGCTACATAAATGTTTACATGTTTACATGTTTACATGTTTACATGTGCAACAGTTCCCTCTTGCTGTATGTTATCACTTTTTTTTTGCACAGTCACGTGGTGTTATTTGACCAATCAGGATGGCTACATTCTTGAACCCGTTGTATAATATCTAATGTTTGCATCGAGAATGAAGCCGCATGGCTGCTGTTGGAAAATTGATTGTTAACCGACACAGACGGGTACTAACATAAATTTTTGGAAAGATCGTCAAGGTGCCAAATTTTGTGACACTATGTAAGAAAAGCATGTGGAAAGGGTGCTTACATATAATACACCACTATTGTAAAAAAATAAAATAAAAATGAACAATTATGTACTAGTCCAATAGATATTTTCGGAAGTAGTACATGTTACCAATGACTTCAAAATACTCACAAACATAGGGAAAGGTGCCACTTTGAATAAATTTGATACAGGAAAAATAAATAAGCCGTTGAAAATATCAAAAAGGTTGATTTTTTTAACAATGATGCATACTCTAGTTCAGCAGGGTTCATTCCCGGTAGAACTTAAGAAGTTACGTGGTAACTATTAATATGCATTAGATGTATTTGAAGAAATGTAAAAAACAGGTCTAGTGTCAGTTATATGCGTTGCATTACCAAAAAAGTACCCTATATACTTTATAACAAACCAAAACATTAGAAATAACCAAAAGTGTCAAGAAGCAAAAATAATTATAGTAATGATATGAATTTATAATGTGCAGAAACTATCATATTAATAGTGCATGGTCTATCATGCGCTAAGCGCTATACTGGTGCACGACAAAAACTAAAGTTTTGTTTCACCGAGACCGAGTTCATATAGTCCAGTAATGGTGCATAAATAGAACATGCACTACTTGTTATAGTAAATAGACCCCTAGATCTAATCCCCTATTCATTTAACACGGGATTCCCGTGCAAAGTTAAAGAGCACAATAACAAAATTTTAACACGTCACGTGATGCGAATCTAACCAATCACAGCGCGCATTATACATACAATATTTACTAAAGATTTATATTCTTCTGCGCTGCAGGAGCTCTTGATATGCTTTTAACTGCGACAATCAATTACATGAAAAGATTTGCTTTTACAGATTTTACAGATTTACAGTTGACGATTCCCTGATTTCTAACGGTAAGTTATTCCACAGTTTGGGCGATTAGGTGCTGTATTTGTAAACTCCTGTTTAAAGCGTGCATGAACATCACTTTCAGAAAGGCCTTCTTCTACATGTCATATGTGATTCTGTTCATATGCTTATATTTTTCCAATATTACATGAATGACCTTTACCAATGTCATCGTGGCCGGCTACAAAACGAATCACATCACAACTTTGGCTCATTAGTTCATCTCTCAATAACGTCTGAGGAGGATGATCCCCGAGGGTTAGTCCCTTGTTTTGTCGACTGTTCGCCATGATGACATTTCAACAAGCACCTACTTCTGTTTGTTTCATTTGTATGTTGTATGTCATGAAGAAATGATAAATCCCAGCTATAAGACACACATGCGAGGTCTTTGGTAATGTCAAAATATATCAGGGCGCTGTCAACTCATAATCTCTTGCAATCTTCAAATCGATCAAAGCCATTTTTAAATATGTATTTCCATAATTCTGTGATTCATTTTTTCTGCTATTGACTTAAGTCTAAATCTCACTTTTAAATCTCATTAGACCTTGAATGATTTCATTTGCGAAATAGGGCCCCACAACTAAAGGGTAGGTTAGCGATTGATTATATTTTGTAATTGATTGTTATGTGCAATTACTCGCAAAGTATCGTTCATACAATTGATTGATTATTCGTACGATCTATTGCTAAGCTTTGTGTTACTAGGCCCAGGTCTGTTATTTTTATAACGTACCTGGCAGGATTTCCTTCAATGTATCTTACCATAAGAGTATTCCAATCTATAAATCAAAAGTGAGAATCAAGATACACGAAGCATAAAATTGTTTAAAGGGTAGGAGAACCTTCGGTAGAGTAATCTAAGCTTTCAGGATCTATTATTATGCCAAAACAGATTTTTGAAAGAAAAATCAATTACAAAATGGATCTCCGACCCAAGCAGTCCAGTCATTTTTTTTAAATTCTAAAATGTCCCTTGTAACATGAACGGCTTCACACTTGAGAAAGTGTTTTACTATCGAGTGCTTCTGCTTTTAAATCAGTTGTTGCAATACAAGCTGGAACTTTACGCCCCTCGGCTGAGGAAAAGAGAACAACATACATTTTTGAGGGAAAGTAAAAAGAGAGTACCAAGGCGACATTTTCCCCTCTCCTACAAAATCGATCAGGCTTGAGATTTTAATGTATATAAATCGATGACTATGTTTTTGTAACTGTGATAGCTGGGCGGGGAAGAGTGCATGTGACTCCTTAATGAACGGTGCACCAGGCGAACTACCGCGGCGCTTATTAACTCTTCTTTGCACTAATACCTGCGCGATTGATCGTCCAGCTGCTCTCCCAGCCCACGCATTAACCCATTCCATTTAAAGGCGGTAGAAGTATCTAGTGTACCGCTATGTCACAAGTTCTTATTGTCGGCGAATGGGTTATGAATTAGAGATGGATAGCAAAAGGGATCACGGGAAGGCGAGTCCAAGCCTGTGTCAAAATTATTTGAGCAAATATTTATTGTTTGCGAGGTCCTTATCAAACCACGTCCGCTACTCCAGTTTTTCTGACCTTCTTCCCTCTTTTTGTCTCTCTCTCTCTCTCTCTCCCTCTCCACCTCTTTCCTTCACACTCTTTCTCTCCCATCCCCATCTCTCTCTCTCTCCCCCTCTTATTGCATGTCTAACTGCTGACGTATAACTTCGCATACACTTTTTTCCTCCCATAATCTCCTTCCTTCAAATCATCGAATTCCCATCTTCTTCCCTACGTCATCATATGCCCTATCTCTCTAGCTCTTTCCCTTTTTTTCTTTCTTTCCGTCCCTCCCACCCTCCCTCCCCGCCCCCCTCTCTCTCTCTTTCTCATGCTCCTTCTCCCTTTTCAACATTCTCGCTTTCCTTCCCTCATTCTTTCCCCAATCCCCATTTTTGGCGGTAATTTCACCTTTCTTTCTCCAGGCCTCTCTATGATTTTTTTTGTCATTAGCTCGCTCTGTTCCACTCTGTCTTACATCACCACCCTTTCCATCATAAATTATTTGCACTCCCCTTTTTTATACCAGACTTTACACTTCTTTTTCTTTATTAAAGACATTCGGTAACTTTGTGGAGGCTTGATTTAATAAATTGTTAAATTTATGATATCTGTCTTGTATAATGATGTTCAGAAAGATAAATAAATAGCCAAGCATAGAAAGGTTTTCAAATATATAATGCTAATATTAAGATATTTGTGACTGAATACTTCCATTTACGAAAGTGTATGGCCATACGCTTTAGTCTAACACTGAGTCAATGGGGAAAGAATGAGTCTGGCATTTCCGGTCACTTGCATATATTTACTTTTGTGAAGCACATGATGATTTTGAAGTGCCTTTTCCCCCCATGTGCTTCATTTTTAAACACTGATAGCATGTAAGGCCAGACAGCTCAGATTTTATCAAGCCTCCACAAAGTTACCTCATTACTTTAATACTTGTATGCATTCTACGCCCGCTGTAATGATTCAAAACACATAATTTTACGAAGCTTGTTTGACACATAATGCTCTGTAGGAACACGCATCAATCATAAGACTAAGATGTATGTCCCTGAAGGCACAGCTATAACATTCCTGACGCCAAAATGAGCGATATAGGACGGAGAACTTTCATACACCCCATTTACACTAAGTTCAAATCACGCCCGTAAAAATGAAATTCAATAGCTATTGTTGTTACTTGGAATGATTGATCGACCATTATCCCCTAACAATGGTAATAAATTCCATTAAACTGAAACAAGTATACACCACATTTTCCTCTTATATGCAAGAGTAATTCGTCATAATGAGCGAAACGAGAAGCAGAACTTTCATATAACCCCATCTAAATAAAGAAAAAGTTTGTAGGAATAAATCACGGACATACCATATAGGCTTATATGTCGTTTCTGGGGATGATTGATAGTTCAACACTATCAAACCAACAATGGGTCAAGCATTAGTCCATTCGCACTCTCAAGAGTGCCTCATCAATTTACACGCCTGTCGCTTTATTCATCCAAAAGCTACGATATGATGGTAACGATGATGATGGGGTGACGATGATAAATTTATTCATGATAAGGAGTATGATGAGGATGGTGAAAAACATGAGGATGATGAGGACGATCATGATAACAACTAGACTGATTTAGATTTATTTGGAAACACTTCTTGCGTGGCGCGCAATGACTTTGTGCGATATACCTACAGAAGCATTAGCTTGGCAAAACCTGGTCCTGATTGTATAGAACGAGCAATGATCAAAAGATATATACACCACTCCAAAATGTAATATCGGGTGTCCGTGTAGAGTTTCATTCTTGTCGGTATCAAGTCTCATGTTAGTTATGTTCACACGTAGTACATAGGCATCGATGCTATGTTAGCATCGATGCTATGTAAGTTTCAAAAATATTTCCAGTACGTTCAGACAGGCCGTGATCGACTTGCTTCTATCACCCACTCGTGACTATTCATCGCTCACCCGCTGCCAAAACAATAATTACTGCGCCACACAGAGTGACCCGAGTATAATTGTTATGCATGGTCAAACGCGCGGAAGTTATATGTCTTCATAAATCAACATAATAACACAATAACAATATCGATAATACAATCAAGTAGCAAATACATGTGTTGTAATACTTAATTTTAAATAAACCTTGTACATGTCAAAATTGACTGAACTCCAATCTTATGCCAAAATAAAACACATGCATGCACACTTCTCTAAGCACATGTAAATCAATATCTAAAGACCACATCATACTTTAGTTAAGGTCTGACTCTGAAAGAGCAGATTCTCAGCTTTAAAATGATCCAATGATATAACTCATTGGATGTTCATAACTCAATGTACAAAGAGAATGATGCACAGTCCCTCATAATGTTACTTCTTAATAAGGGTTTAAAGTTTGCAGTCTATTGAAGCACTCTGACTTGCAAAGTGTTGTGCTAAGGTGACAAATGGAGGATTAGAACTCAATGAAAATTTCTATGAAGGGATTATCAGATTGTCCTTAAACTTGGCGTACTACATAGACATATCCTGTTTATCATAGTGCACAAGTATCAATGCAAGAACTTACTCCGGAATATTTATGGGAGATTAAAATGAGACAAGTATTCAGGGTGGTGAAAAAGAAAAGTAAAACAACAAAATCCAGAGAAAACACACATAAGTCTGATAAAAAGCTGGCAAAAATACCACTTCTAGATTGTTTGGTGCCTCCACATTTTAGATTACTTAGAAAAAAGTATACTCTTTCAGGAAATACCCACAACTAAAATTTGACCATGCATGCCAACCAAAATACATTGATCTCTAACTGAAAATCACACAGTGCGACTTTTGGGTGGTTTTGTGGTGCCTGGTCACATATATAAAAAAGAAAAAGATAAAAAGAAGAACCCCCCCCCCCCCCCCCCAAAAAAAAAAAAAAAAACGCTTCCTTACCACACAGTATACACATTACCCTACTATACCCCTATATACATCACATGAATACATACATTACATTACAGTACCAGATGAAACAGACAGAATAATAGAAAAAAAGTAGGGAAGAGGGTACATCACATGAATACATACATTGCATTATATTATAGCACCACATGAAACAGATAGAATTATAATAGCAGCGAGTGAAGATAACAGCGATTGCGCTCACACGACAAATAGTCACAAGCGCGGTGGGTGGTCTACCGCAAAGTATCGATGCTATGTCGCTGGATCCTGAGATTTACTCCTGCTAAACTCGCTGCAAGAATAGTTTGGAAACTCGCTTCTATCTCGTGACTATCTGCGTTCAGACAGCGTTTGGTCTCGACACTATCTGGTCTTCACCAAAATAGCATCGACACCTCGATAGCATCGATGCTATCGCTCTACGTGTGAACGTACCTGTTGAAATGCTACATTCCGTAGCGAATCATCAAACTTAAAAACTTGTTGCATCTTAAGTAATTGCCAAGTGGATTTACAATAGTGCACCGGGTCAGGGATAGAGCCTTCTCTGTGTTCTCTCTCTTTCACCGGGTACCATACGATCAATGGGAATCAAATTCTCTTTCGAATGGAATTGAAAGAGCGTCTTTGCCTGCTTTTGAGTATGTACATATATTGGAGGACTAAGGCCTACGACTTGCAGCATCTCCAAGAGCTAGGAAAGCAACCACTTCAAACGTAATATCGGGTGATGGTGTAGAATTTCTGAGTAGGATCAGCCTGAATGCGAGGTACAAACTCAAGGAGTATTACGCTCATAGAATACCTGACGAAGATCGGGTTCATTGTACTCATGTGTCGTGAACTGCTAACACAACGGATGGATAAAGATGGAAAAAATCCCACAGCACGAGGCTTTTGCTTGTAGATAAGCAGTATTATAAGACAAATATGAGAAGATGGTCTTTTTATGTAGTGGATTGCTAGACGTAAGTATACTGCTGTACATGATCACCACGCAGAGTTCAGAACCAGACCGCTAAATCAGAACAAGAAATGTTGTCTTTACAGACGAGTGGTCATCTGTGATAGGAACATGATACTAAAACAAGTTATGATAAGAATATGGTCTTATTAATCCAAGGTAGCCTCGTTATTATTAATACTGCACTTCCTGATGGCGCTTCAGTTAAAATCACCCCACAAATGCCAGGTACCGCATTAGAAGGATAAATGTGAGTAAGCACAGAGCAAGGGACCAACCTAGCGCCTGTCGTATGAGAGTCTTCACCTATAGATTACAGTGGTCCTACGAGTTCGAATGAGAAAGACCTCTGCTTAAGGGGAGAATGAAGAACGATCACGGCATTCTACAGGTGGTCGGCTTGAGGATATACTTGAACTGAGAAACACATGAGATATTTACAGTCACGAGAGCACGAAAACAGGTTTGATTCCATGCATAAAAAATAAATGGTGCGCAGTTTTAAAGTGAAGTTCCTACTCCATAATCTTCAGGTTGCAATATTAAGATATATTTCAAATCAATTTTCAATGAGTTCACATCTAACGAAGATAGTGGTCTCAAATACAGAAATGTAAAACAATCTAAAAATAATGTGAGTCCTGAAATATAGAGCTTGAAATGCAGTTGTGAAAGCGATGAAATCAAATTAGTGATATAAATTCTTTGCTTTTTCAGAAAAAAAGGTTTGCGGTACAACCATGTGAGTTGGAATAACTCCGGTCAGAATGCTCTGGCCGTCGTCAGGAGAATGCTTTTTGTTGTTCTTGGGTTCTTGGGTTCTGCTTATCGCTTATCAGAGTATGGTACTGATTACACCATGTACACTGAATATATATATTATATATTTTATTTATTTTTTACCTGCACCCTTATATCCCTAATAAGAAAGTAATTTGATACAGAAAAATACGCAGTAAAGCTGTAGGGCGGAAAATGGAAATGTTATTGACATGACAAAACCTGCGTAGCACATGATTTTGAGGAAGAAACATTTGCGGGCAAGAAGAATTGATTATCGAGGTATGTAATTGCTTTGTGAATCTTTGACCTACCCTACAAGTTAGGCACTCCAAGATCTAGTTCCTTCAAATCGACGGGGCTATTTTTGGTGAATAAGTAATCAATAGTCTATGTTTTGGGGCAGTGGAAATATGGTTGGTGCGGCTAGTTCAAACGAGGAGAAGATTCGATTTTTGGGTCCCTATGTATGACCTTCGTACGAATAGAGGGGAAGGGCTTGTCATGATCTGGAGGGAAACCGTATTATTTGACCATTGACCATTTAACAACTGATGTAACCATGCAAAATGCCAAGTTTCAAGTAACGAAAGTTGTATATCTGTATGTATCCTATTTCACCAGTTTCATACCCACTGAATATTCATTTTAATAGAGAGTAGAGGGGCAGTCCTCGGTACGAATGTCGAATAATGCAATCAGCTCAAAGTAAAGTCAACTCTTTTTATTTGCTCGATCAAGTACGCGCAAAGGGAGACAAAGGGGTACTCTTCGCTAAAAAGATGGAGAAATAAAGGAAAGGCCATAAAGGAAGGAAGACAGCTCTGCCCAGCAGACAAGCACCATTTTTCGTCCCCAGCGTCTTAAATTTGATATAACCGGCGCAGTTTTCCCGCCTTTTTACGTCATCAGCCTGTCACAGACGATCGCCTGGGGGCCAAATTATGTTGTTCGTTTGCGCGCTTTTGTTAGTCAGCTTGAATTCATGTCAATCGCTGATTAGAACGGTCCTGGACGACTGGACCGAGCAAAAGCAACCATTCCTTCGACCACCTGCACAAAGATTTAGAGACACAATCATACGGCAACTATGGTAATATATCAGCTCGCCGTTGAGAGAAATGGACATTATGAGCACGAGATATCTCTCGCGCCGACCGAGGTAGGCACGCGGGAAAACCAATTTGCTGTGAATTGAGTGTACTGATCTTTTATTATGAAATATGTGCATAACTATAGAAATCAATTTATCCGAGCATTGAAACATATGATGAAAGGACGGTGACAAAATTGCATTTGACAGACAGGAGAGTTATATTCTGGCAATCATAATAGGAGGCTCATACAATACGGCACGAAAGACTGATATAATTTTCTATTGGTGGTTGTAACTATGCACGAAACCCTAAACGCTAAAAGCATCAATTTATATACAAGTATATAATTATTTGAAGCAAATTTTCAATTTTAGCTCTCAATTTTCTGCCCTCTCAGTCTCTTCGCGCTTTCTGCATGATTCGAAATGGCCTCGAAAAAGCAGTTTATTCCAGAACTCTAGATGACCTTTAAATCCGAGGTCAAGCCTCTCCGTCACTCTCTCTAATCCCGCTCACCGGACCCTGGAGTTCCAGGGTGTCGAGGTGTCCATTCAGCCAGCTGCAATGTCGTTCTACCCTGGCCCTTGACAGGGGCTGATGTCATTACGCGAAACCACAGCATTCTAAATGTTGGACATGTCTTTTAACTCGCTGCATGTTCACTTGCACATTTTCTTATACAGGATATACCAGCCAAGAGAACACCGTTATATCTTTATGTGAACAGGTGAATATGACTTGTATTTCGGCGGGTATAACCTGTCTATAACATCTTGGGCCTGTAACACAAAGAGATACAATCAATCTTACAATTGGTAGCAATCGTAAGTCTATGGCAAACCATGTACTGAAGAGTTACAATTGATTGTAAGATTGGTTGTATCTCTTTATGTTACAGGCCCCAGTACCTACAATCAAGTTGTCGGAGCTAAATCAGGGGTACTGATTTCCAAAGATAATATAATGTGATATGCGCTATGAAAGAACAGAATTCTATCATCATCATTACCTCGTTAATTATTATATAAAGAAAAGATAAGTCCGACATAGAACCATCTCCCTTACCATGCTGACGAACCAGGGAGGTGCCTCTCACCTATACGTTGCAAATATCAGTTACTTACCATACAGAGAATAACTTCATTTTCTTAATTTTGTACATTCTTTCTATCCGGATTATTTTCAAAATATTTACTCAATAGCTTGCTGAAAAATCCCCCCATGCAGTCTTCGGACCGGTTGGTCCGAATTCACAAAGGAGGTTTGATTTAAAACCATGGTTTAAACCCCCTCCTGGGTTTTTTAAGCGTACGTGCGCACGGAATCCGATCCAATCATATATTTTCTTTGAGCGCGCGCATGGGCAATATGCGCTTATTTACTCTTTTTTTTTTAGTATACGCTTACCCATGGTTTAAAACTCCTTTGTGAATTCGGGCCATTAATTTAATTATACAATCGAGTTATCCAATGCAGTATCGTATATACATTTTGTAGTCATATGCAGAAAGTTCATATTATTTGAATCGGCTTAATTCCCGATAGCGGTTCCAAACTAGGTAAATTCTTTAAAATATGGGAAGTGCATACGAGAAAAGAACCCTAAATAATGAATAAAAGCAGACGTACGCAAAAAAGAATACTTTTGAAATAGGTCGTGAACCCTCCTTTTCATTACATTACTCTAGATTTCCGCATTACATCAAATTTAGAAAAACAAGCTCGGGATTAAATGTAGAACGGCGATATTTCTTTTGCCGTCTCTTCCTCTGCCCATGTTCGCAATAAAAATGAATTGTCTGGGCGGAGGTTGACGGTTGTGAGTTATTTCGGCATAAATCGGACGCCAGGCCTTAATTAAGAAAAGAAAAACGGGAAAGTGCAGTGTATCTTCCTTAAGAACACCCAAAAGGCACTATGTCCTGAAGTCTGACGTCAAATCAATAGAAAGTGTAATAAACAGCAAAAAAAAAATAAAAATAAATAAATAATAATATATAAAATAATAATAATAAATAAAATAATAATAATTAAACAAAAAATCGATAAAAAAAGAACATTTTCTAATACAGAACATTGTGGATTATGGCGAAGAAAATTTAAAGAGGCAAATTTGACCTTTAAAAGATGATCATCCATCTAAAATAATTGAAAATGTATTCCTATCTTAATATACCTATTGTACAGTATATTAAAACATTTTGAAGACATTTGTAACTTTAAACGAATACATGTATCAAAATCCTTAGGAGATTAAGGTACTCTTAACTACCTGAAAATATATCGATATACTTGATTAGTTCATCAAATATTTCAGTCTAGTTTCTAAACTTCTTGCTACCCTAGGCCACCCTGGGTATTCTCTTCATTCATCTATTCTATAATATGACACAGCCCCCCTCCCCCACACTCTCTCTGTCTCTAACTCTCCCAGTTTCTAGACCGATCAGTATCACCAGTTATTTTCCAGAACCTATCAATGTATTTTATGATTGAAATAAAAACCTTGAGAAAATATTAGACAGGTAAGAAACGATAGTGTAAGCCTTGTGAATGCTCTAATTCTGAACCGATTAAGACTTTTCAAAATAGACGACGGAGTGCGTGATGATGCATATAACGACGTTCTGGCACACTAACTTTCTTCAGGGTTACAATACGAACGAGGAAGAGGGAAAGATCGCCGCTATCGGTGTAACCTTTCTTGTACTTCCATGAAAAGCACGGATGAAAAGCACTGACATAATCTTTGCAGATCTTCATAATTACCCAAAGCTGTACACTTTTTGATGGATGCACTCAGAAACTCAGTTTTATTTGGTTCTGAATGTCAAAGGAGAAACTACAGAGTATATAAATTTCGGGGGCGTGTTAAGTACAACAGAGCAACAAAGTGGCTTCTATGGCCCGAATTCACAAAGGAGGTTTAAAGGCCAAGTCCACCCTAACAAAAAGTTGATTTGAATAAATAGAGAAAAATCCAACAAGCATAACACTGAAAATTTCATCAAAATAGGATGTAAAATAAGAAAGTTATGGTATTTTAAAGTTTCACTTAATTTCGCAAAACAGTTATATGCACATCCTGCTCAGTATGCAAATGAGGGAACCAGTGACGTCACCCACTCACTATTTCTTTTGTATTTTATTACATGAAATACGAAATATTTTAATTTTTCCTTGTTATAATGTGAAACAAGGTTTGATTCCTCGCTGAACATGTGTAATTGCCATTGTTGCAACCTATACACAATTCAATGAGAGCTTCCTAATTGTGAAATCTGCAGAAATTAAAATATTCTATATTTCACATAATAAAATACAAAAGAAATAGTGAGTGGGTGACGTCACTGGTTCCCTCATTTGCATACTGAGCAGGATGTGCATATAACTGTTTTGCAAAATTAAGCGAAACTTTAAAATACCATAACTTTCTTATTTACATCCTATTTTGATGAAATTTTCAGTGTTATGCTTGTTGGATTTTTCTCTATTTATTCAAATCAACTTTTTGTTAGGGTGGACTTGGCCTTTAAAGCATGGGTAAGGTTTAAACCTACTAAAATAAGCGTAAATAAGCGCACATTGTCCATGCGCGCGCTCAAAGAAAATATATGATTGGATCGGGTTTCGTGCGCACGTACGCTTAAAAAACCCAGGAGGGGGTTTAAACCAAACCTCCTTTGTGAATTCGGGCCCATGAGTTTTATTTACATTCTAAGACCAGCTAAATAAAGTCATGTTGTCATTAATTTTAAAGATTTATATAAAAGGAGACAAAGTTCAGAGGAAAATAAGAATATGCGACCACTCTCCTCGTTTGCTTTCTCTCACCTCACTCACAACCATCTAGACCCCCCCCCCCCTTTTCGAAATTCCGCCACGCACTGATTCTAATGATGGTTGGATGGTAGGACCGACTGAAAAAATGTCCTTGGCTGTAATTGATTCCACAGTACCGCTACCCTCCCCACCTTGACCTTGTGGAATAAGGAATTAACTGGTCTTATGACGTGCCATTTTCATTATCCGCCGAGGGAGGGAGGTAATGAAGAGCAAATTATAAAGAAGGAAGTTGAAAGGGAAGAAAATATGATCGAATAAAAACAAAGATAGGAAATGAATATATGGTTTGAATAGGTAGTACAGAGGAAATGAAAATAAAGCAAACGATTATGCAAGTAGAGGAACAATTAGAAAAGTTCACACAAAAAAAAAACGCGAAAGAAAATCACCTGCGTGTGTCGAAGAAAGGGGGGGGGGGGGTCGTCAGACAAACTTAAGGGATTTTATAGTTACTGTAATAGAAAATAAATTTCATAATATACACTAAATCATAGTGCCCCATTTCTTGCACAATCATTACAGACATACGCCCCTTGATCATATTATTACTTCTTCTGAAGGTGAGAAGGTAGGATGCCGTATTATATTGATTGAACAGGTATTGTAGGCGTGCTATTCAAACAAAGCACATCTGTTATAATCCAAACATTTTGAAATGAAATTTCACTCTGAAACAACATCAAAGCTCTCTTTGCTGAATTAAGCAAAGAAGATTGACAGGTTAAAAAGGACACTGCGTTGTGAATTAAAGCATTGGGAACTGGGAAGTGTGTTGTTTAAACACTTATCTTGAAATTTAAATGGATCAATAGTGTTATGACAGAATTGCCTAGCTTATGGGGGGGGGGGGGGGGGGGTGACGTGTCTCTCTACAACACATCTTTCTCTCTATTCTCTCTCATTCTCACTCTCTCTCTCTCTCTATTCCAGGCTGTCTCTTTTCCTGTGCTTCTATCTCATGTTTCTCGCCCTCACTGACATTGATGACGAGTACCCTCAACTAGGTGGCTCCTCCTTCTTACATTAAATTTATCTGGTAAGACCACACCCTAATGACCAAACACTCTTTACACCATTGATTGGTGAAACTCGGCCAGGAAGGGCGAAGACCCTCTCTAATAGAAATATTGAATCCACCACTCACTGCATGTATTTCCAACACAAAATCAATAAACGTGTTAGGTTTCAAGCCTAGGAAATTTCTATAATACATCATACGGATATCACTTTCATGATGGAAAGTGCGGACAGGGCCATAAAAATCTATTCGTAGCTGCCTCAATGTTGGGCCAGGTATGAGTAATATTGAATTCTTCTTCGTTTCCTGCCATGGTAGGCAGGTCAATTAGGATGATGTATATTGCCGCTGATTCAAAATGGCGTCCTCAGGAGTCTCCGAAATGATCTTCATATTCTACTCTTGCTTGTTTGACGTTGGTCAGAATTTCACATGACAGGAAGATCTAAATCTGAAAGAGATCGCCGACCTAGTTCAGTCAGTTCAAATATCGTGAGCGATTGGTTCGGGTTGCGTTTCATTCCCATGAAAACCCTCATCTTTTTGCAACTTGTGGGACCATGTATTATTACAGAGTCTGAGAGTCAGAAGTACAGGATGTCGCCAAATCCTGAGACATCACTGCCTATTGCATCCAATTAATATCTAAGGTTTGTTAACCCATTCTTCCTTTCCTAACAAATGTTTGCGCACAAACACACATAACTTAATCTCGACCTGAACCCTATAAGCTTTTGGCTTTAGCCAGTATGCAATTAATATTGAAAATGCCAGATATAAATCATTATTGATTAACCGGAGTTATTAGACAAGGTTTAACAGAGCATGACGAGCCTCACAAAAAACAATTATGAAGTAAGAGATGGGAAACATCGACAGAGAGGTGGTGGTGGTGGAGGGGGGTTGCTCCGTGAACTGTTTTTCTTGAAAAGGTCACCCAATCCCAAAGGCATACCTTGTACCCTCATATTCATACGAATGCCGAAATCGCACCAAGAAAATAAGAAGGAGATTATTACCAAATTTGCCCGTACATGGAGGCGATCACTTTCTGAAAGACAATAATTGTCCTGTTATTCGAAGAAGGTTCCTTCCAAGGTTAACCATTGCATAGGGTTAGTAAATTACAAAAGTTACAAAATCTCAGTATTGCTCCGTGTTTGACTGCATTATCGTTCACTTCCTTTCATAGCGGTGGATTAGAAAGCCGAACTTGAACGAACCTTGACAAAATTCTGATCAATGAGGAAAGGTGTAACCTATACTGTAGGTTTATTTCCTTAATGTATTCATACGAATGAATTTGATGAGAAAAATTTCTCGTGGTTGAAAGAGGAAAACTATGCCTCATCGATAAAATTCACTCCAAAGCTGATTTGAGGAATTTTGCTGTACACAAGGAACTTTCCTCATTTAATAAAGAAAGGAACAATTACATAACTTGATTTTCCTGGATTTAATATATGTGAAACCGGAAATGCAGTGTGGACGCACTCTTATACACTGAGGGCAGGAAATAGAGCCGGTAATGTACAACTTTCTATCGGCATTTCCTCCCATACAGCTATAGCCGGCGCCTCGGGAGAAGATTCGAGCATGTTAAGTTGAATAATACACGGTTATTGTCCACAATTAGCATTACAAATGTGACCCTGAAACACCCAAGTTCACTGACTTGCCAGGGGCACAAATACCTCGACAATCGCAAGCAGAACACTGATGGTGATGAGCCTTTGATGCCATGCAACAGGCTCATTGAAAGTGAACAAAGTGAATCTCCTGAAAACGAGATAAGTAATGGCTTTTGGCCTCGTGGTCGTAATTCTCTTCTGACAAAGTGTTTGGAGAAAAACGATCGTAAAATATGCGTCGCCGATGTGTGTTTTATCATATGGGACGTCATCTACGTCTTTGACAATTGCCAAAGGTTAAAGATCTTCTGCTGAGAGCCATAATGTCGTTAACACATTTCCTTTAGAAGAGGTAATGCCCTTCTGGCTCTTAACATATTAATTTGCATCAATGGCGGAGAAATCGAGAGAAAACATTTTTATTTCAAATAATTTTCTGACGAAAAAACGGTGACACATTTGCTCCTGTGACATTTACTCCACCGTCCATACCTCGAAAGGTCAAAGGTTAAGGTCAAGGTCGTGATTTGTTTTTGTTTTTTTTGTTCAGGACAATGTGAAGATTAGGATTAGGGTTAAGATTGGGGTTATAGTTAGGTTCAGGTTTAGTATTAATCTGGCAAAGTTAGACCGGAGCAATTGTCACAGGAGCAATGTCATGGAACCCAAAAAACACATCTCAAACGACTAGTAAAATTCATTTATCAGGTTCACAGAAATGCATTGTTGAAACCATGAGTGGACCAACGGCTTACGAGGAAATTATGGGGATAGTGATGTAGCACCCCCCTCCCCCCATACACACAATGAAAATTGTAAAATTGTACTCGGTGTGTCAGTGCGGACAAACCGACGTCCATCTTTGTCCAGGACCACGTTTCATTAAACTGGTTATCAATATTTGAAATAAGTTACTGAAATCCTTGAATCTGAATGACTGAGAGCAAATTTTATCATAGAAATGAGGCAGTTGTTATTGATAACAGGTTTTATGAAACGGGGCCCAGATCATTATAATACCATACTAATGGAATGCTTTACATTATTTATCGAAACGAACATGTTGAATAACTTGGTAGTATATGAAAACAATATAATAATTCAGATTCACCTTTCAAAATTTCAGTTCTAATAATTATGAAATTCAACCATTCCTTCCAAATCACAACCCAATCTATCTCAATTCAATTCCATCCTACAAGGACGAAATCTTAAACGTAGGAGAAGGAATTCATTTCAGATGCGTTATGAAGTTGGGGAAGCATGAAATTATATTTGCATTAGTTTCGCCCGGATTATTATTGACTGCACGCCATGTATGATCTAATAAAAGTCATGGAAAACAACCGAGGTGACGCACACGACAATGTAGGCAACCGACTGGAACGAAGGCTAATCATGCACTGCTAACGCGATTTCTGAATTGTCTGCGTGTTTCTCCGTGAAGAGAGGAAAAATCGTTGAAAGAAAATAAATCTATTAAATTTAATCAGGCAAAAAAGCTCTTTGTATTTATGAAAATAATGATGAAAGAACATATTTTGTGTTATCTGTGGTTTTGTCTTTTACTTTTTAGCGGTTGAAAGTAGAATTGTCAATATTTAAGCATTTTAAGCATTTAAGCATTTATGTGATACAGTAGGGGAAAAGCTCATTGATTTGGAAAAATAATATCAACCAGGATAAAAGGGTAGAGTAATACTTCACATGATATAATCATGATCAAATCAATGGTTTAACTTTTTATGAAAGATCTTTTAAAAATATAAGCAGGTAGATTTGAACCGGTAATCGTGGTAATGATTTCATGAAAATGGTAATTTAATTGCAATATCTAATCAGGAGAGAAAGACATTGTTATATTTTACTAGAATTTTATTTAGAAGTCTTAGATGATGGGAACGTTTTCAGATTGACAGTTTTGAGGGATGATTTTCTCGTGAAAGTAGGTTGTGTGGTTTACTCCAATGACTTTAAATCAAGAGATTAATAGTTCGAATCCTGTTCCAAAAGAATGATTTTTTAATATGCATGCTTATTTAGACCTGGGGGTATTACATGGATATCTTGTGAGAAAGAATTCAAAAATACTATGAGCATCGTTGGCCTAGCTATAACCCAGTGTAAAGGACCTGTCTGTGTGTCACTGCATGATGACCACTTAACATTAATTCAATGTTAATTTCATGACTTGAAAATGGTAAAACACCATTTTCCAAAAATGATTAATCACATCCCTGACATTTCCTTGCCTATTCTAGCTCTCATCACCTCTTCCAAAACAAATTTCCCTTCTGGTCTTTGAACCATGTTGGCATAGGCAATTAAACTCACATCCATCACTGCATAGCCATGACGTCATAATAGCAGGTCGCATGCACGTAAGCCCAGAGGATTATGAACTATAAATAGGTCACTTTATTCTTTGAAGTATTCAATTAACCTCATAATTGAAATAGCGTTATACCAACTGTTAAGATGGATAGAGTAGGTGGCGCAAAGCAAAGTATTGAAAGTGAGTTATGATGCTACGCATTGCTGTAAGATCAAGGTATAGGTTCATGGTATGACATTGATTCGTTCCATTATGGGTTGGTCACAACCGGTCGTGCACCTCCTTGCGTGTGGTCTGCGACGGATTTCGCAGGAAATCCTTGCACGGGATTATACGGTTTTTCGCAGGAGCACGCAGGACCCGCAAGGAGGCTGTTGGACGTGTCCAACAATTCTGCGTGTGGCTACGTGTTTTCGATGAAAGCAACTGACATGTGCAGCCATCGTCCCTCTTGCACGTCCTTCTTGCGAGCATCGCACGGACTTCTTGCAGAGGTCTCACGAAGACCGTGGCTCCATACGGAGCCGTGATGTATCGCACCTCAGTTGCACGGTAGCTGTCCGGAGGCTGTTCATTCGCCTCAACAGTTCTTGCAAGTAAGAGGCGTATATTTAGGAGGAGGGTGCAAGACGCACAAGAGGAGATGTAGAGAGGTGCACGGCCGGTGTAGCGGCAGATACCGTTCTAAAAACGGCCAAGAACATTATCTGCCGGCGCATTTCTCTTCGGCAGATATCGTTCTTGCTATCGTTTCTCTGTACGTACGTGGTACGTAGCACTCATAGCTAAATTCCTATATTTCGTGTGTAGAATCTAGGCAGTCATACACCTCAACTTTTTAAAACACCACTGCACAAAAGTAACCAACATTCACTCAAAATCGGCATTTAATTTACAAAAACCGACCCCAACATATCCAAGAAATACAATAAATTCAACTCACAGATGTTGGAAAAGATAATTCTAAAAATGAATTGTATTTCATTCTTATGCCTATACTTACATAAAATTCATATCTGCAGACCGTTTTTCATACCAAAACGACGACAAATATATTCTACCACATCTTAAAGGGATACTCAACCGCAGATTGTGGACGTTTTAATGCCGCGAGAGGGCACCGTGATCGTTACCTGATCATGCCGTTGCCCCTCGGGGCGCAAACCTCGGATAGACTGGTCGCCGCACAAACATGTACGCTCCACCTGAGCTCGAGCTCTCGTGCGAGATTCGGTCGGCTTCGTGCAGTCGAAATGTAATCCCACTTAGTCCAACGGACACGTTCGACGCACAAACTTTGTGTACGAGTGAATGGGGCTTACGCAATCCTGACTTTCCCCACGGCCGCCCGGTGGCGTAACCCTTTAATATTCTGTCTTCTAGCCCCCTTGCAAAAATGTAGGGTAATTGAATGCTGTTTTTGTAAGCAGAGTCAAATTTGGAGTCACTGTCAGAAATTTAATTGCCTAAGAACATTCCAAACAACCGCGTAGCCAGGATTTAATTTCAGCTTGCGCTTCGCGCTCGCATTATTTACTTAGGCCTTATGAGAATTATTATCTTGTTTGTAAGAATAAAGCTAGGAGGTACTTAAAACTTCAGTGTTTAGGACTACCCCCCTAAAAACAACAAAAATTAGCTTATAATAATGACCGATTGTGGAAAGGTAGATGAAAATATTTATTCCGCCCCCCCCCCCCCCCCCCCCCCCCCCATTGGCGAAAGCTGGATCGACCCTTGGTTAAAAATGACCATAATGGGTCCGTCCGTATATATATCCCCGGGATTTACAACTGGGCGTTGTGGCGTGCGCCTGTAAACCAAGCTGACGGGGCAGTTACAAATTGACTTGGGGTGCGGGTTCGAGCCCCGGTCACGTCTTTCGGATGGTGACGTTAAAGGTCGGTCCACACAGACGTAAATAATCATATCTGATTGATACACGTCTTAAAACCTAACTATTCATTCATTCATTTTCGCCAGTGCCAACAATTAGACACGAGAGTGTCTCGTACAAATCTGCCAATATACAATACACCTTATCTGCAGCGCCGTGGAACCAAATCCGCCGGGGAACCAAATCTGCAAACGTCAAACCTGGCAGATATGGTTCCGAGGTAGAACGATATCTGCCATTAGGAACGATACCCGCCGGCGGATACGGTATCCGCCGGAGAACCGTATTTGCCGCTACACCGGCTGTGGCGATTCTGCTATATAGATGTTTTTCTCTGTATATCAACGTATTATATACTGAGTTCGTCACTTACACCATGAACCATGAATTGTCTAATATTTAGATATTACACAAGAGAGGAGCCGCACACGATCTAGGTCAGTTACATCATCTAATCGGTATACATCTAACAAAGTTAAAGAAGGCGTGAAAACGGGAATAAGAAAAATCAGTGTAAATTTAAACACAAGCAAATCGAAAATGTCAGAGAGATATATTTAGACTAGACCACAGGAATATAGAAATAAAGAATAGTGGGATCTGACAGCCGCAATATTCTATTTATATAGCGATTTAGGATAAGACTTACTTGAAGTAGTACGTGCCGTTAGGTCTCCGACCAAGGAAGGGAACTGTATACGTCATCATCCATATATCACCACCACCGCAGTCGAAGTATGGAGCACTCCAGTGACCGTCCTCGTAATGGACGATGATTGTGTCTTCTTCGGTCTGCTCACCATGAGTTTCGTTGTTCAAACGGTACGTGAAGGTCGCTGCATGAATCAAGAAAAAGGAGAAAAGAACGATGACAGGTTTTGCGATATGCATTCAAATTCAAATTATTATTTTTTTTAATTTCATGAAAAACATCCTCAAAAAACGTGTTTTTGAGCAATCAGAATCACATAAAAATTATGTTTGCAATTGATATTTGACAGTATCGAATTATGATTGATAACGCCTTTATTCAGAGATATACGATCGGTCTGCGATCCGATTTTTGAATAAAATGTAATAGCATTTGATATAAAGAATCAAACACATGGAATATTTTTGGTTGAGGTTCTGAATAGTCATATAGATGATACAATCGAAAGAATGGCCTATTGCGAGCTTTCATGTCGGAGGAAAGGCCAAATCGGCTCCGAGTCGTAGTGAAATCATAGCAGTCCTATACGATTGTCTACGATTTTAGACTGATTTGATCCTTATGCCAGGTATAAGGCTGACAGCGCATCAAATCGTATGTTTAGTATTCATATTCTCGTTCAGAACATGAATCACGTAGATTTTATTTGTTAAAATACCCATGTTCAATGATATTGCAATTTATTTCCAAAATCGGATGCAGTCAATCGTATAGTGTGCGGTGGGCTTTACAACCACGCGAATTACGATTACCGAGCCACTGCGGCTATTCATCCTAATTCATTCATGAATTATACTGTCTCTCTTAGATATTGTTGAAGTGATGATCGAATTAAAGGGATTACGTTTAAGAAGTTGGATTAATCACATCAATCATTTCAGTAGACGATAAGCTATCTCAAAAAGCAACAAACTCTGTGTGATTTAACATTCTGTTCCCAGGAGAATATGAGAGAATATTAACTCTTCTTCTTTTCTTCAACACCATGATTGATGACTACTTCATTTCGCACTCTTAACTTGTCTCACTATTCTATCCCAAGCTTTTGCTTTGGTATTCTTTGTTTAACAAACCACATCGAACATGTATTTATAGCTTATTCAAGGAAATGTCGAGCGGAAGAAAAGAAATCCGCCAAGTAAAATGTGAAATAAATACCACCGTCTGATTCGCAGCAAGATTGGAGGGAGATATTCTAGATAGCAGACGCCTCAAGAAATTGTATCATACGCAGAAGTCATGCGTGTAGAAGAGGGAAAAGGTATTTGGTAAAGAATATTTCACGGGTCTTCGTAAATGCATACGTCTGAATGATGAAGAATAGAAGATCGATCTTGCATATCATATTGTTAATATGGACATAAGTTTTATTCCACTGACTGCCCGTTTGAGTGGTGATACTAATGTATAATGATGAGCAACTAGATCGGTATTTCCTGTTATCGCGAGGTATAAGAGGAGATTGGATTTAAATTGAATATTCCTTCAGTTTTTTTCATTACAACTGATCAATGCATTTTTATGAGAGAAACTTAAGACTGTAAACACATCTAGTAACTTCTCAGCCATGTCAGCATAACATTACACAGATATTATTGATTTTTTGGGCGTGAATATGTATGTTATTTAACGATTAACTCAATAACAACAATGAGCATGAAGGCTACTTAAATTTCCTCCGTAGTTCCATCTAAACAAACGGAATAATATACAACTTTTAAAACAAAGACGCAATCTCCAAGGTCGTGCACCCGAAAGCCTCAAACTAAAATTCCGGGTCACGTTCTACGGGGCTAGTTTTAAATCAGATGGCTTTTAAACACCAGCATGGCGTTAAACCAGCAATCACACATCACATCTCGTTGGGGATGACATCCCATCGACCATTGATAATGATTGGGTTTGGAGGAGATACTGTCAGATTATAAAGAGAGAGAAAGAATCCAGAATGATTGTCGATTGGTGAGGATTTGTTGCACCTGAGGTCGGACGTGTCAGGGTAATGGGATTGGAGACCATGTGATGGATGGGATGCAATGATACTAAAACAAAACCAAAATACTGCCAAGCCTTCGAGGAGTCGGGTTATGGAACAAATCGAAGACTTAGAACTTCAATTCTATAATGTTTTAGGGCATTTGGTAGAAAAAACACCCACGAGTATCTCAAGTCAAAGAATATGGTAGAAGATAAATATTTTTCTTTCATTCCAGTCATGTTCGAACCTTTTAAAAGAGCTAAGTTTTTAACAAGATTACACGAGATTCTACGAATTTATAAAAGTTGCAACTAGTTTTTCTTTTTTTGCCATTAAATAGATGAATATTTGAACACTGAGAAAGGAACACTTCCATACCAACAATTATTATCTACATGTATTATGCAAGAGTCAATTTTAGCGTTCTCCTTGATCAAATATGACAACAAGTGGTTTAGGGAATTTTATAAAACAGTCCCTCCTTTTGGACTATTGAGATGAAAACAAAACATCGAAAAAATACATCAAAAACGAGGTTATTTTCCTTCTTCATTGTAGAAGTATCGTAAAGCTGCGCTTTCTAATATTATATTAATTGATTTGAAATAATGTAAAAAATGACACCCACCAAGGAGTATTAAAAATGAATATAAATGGATGGAAGCAGAAAGGGGGGGGGGGGAAGGGGAAAGAGAAATAAAAAGAAAGTTTGTGTGTATGTGTGTGCTTTTTTGCGTGAAAGGGAGAGACATACAGACTGAATTCGGGAGAGAGAGAGAGCGTGTATGTGTGCGTGTGTGTGATAGACGGAGACGCAAAGAGAAAGGGAGAGAGAGAGAGGGAAAGAGAGGAAGAGAGAAGGGGAGAGAGAGGGAGAGAGAGGGAGAGAGAGAGAGAGAGAGAAAGAGGGAGAGAGAGAGAGAGAGAGAGAGATTAGACCGATAAAAAAAGGTCCATCAAACAGAAAATTGTGATTGGCTGGAGGGCGTGAGATGGTCCGATATACCATCGGGCAAGGCTGGGTTGGATTCCTGGTAGTATTCCAGGCTCACCGTTCCCAAGAGTTTTTAAATGCTGCCAGTGCTGAATTTAATTGTAAGGATTAGATGGCATTCGCGATTGAAAGTCGAAGCTTCGGCGCTGACAGTTGGGCATTACTCACTTCTTATCGTGCACCACATGCCTCGATACCAAATACCCTAATCAAACTGTACACGTATACCACCACTGGAACAATAGGACCCTTTATAACACATACCATATACCTAAATCAAATACGAGTTCAGTATACCTTGCACGCGGCGCGGCGTATTAAAAGAAAATCTGGTCATTCAGGAAAACGAATTGTTGATAACGCACTGCTTTATTTAGTCAATTTTCCCACCTTGATTCCTTTCATAATTATCTACATACAGACGGAGTTGTTTCAAATGAATAGGTAGGTCATTTGGTGATAAGGAAACACATACCATTACCAAAATTATTTTACAATATTTCACCCATTATCACAGCTGAATATTCAAGAACTGCTACCATGCAAGCTTTATTACTGTTTTTCTATGATTATTCGTATACCTACTTTATGATTGTCATTATTGTAAATATTTTGTATTTCTACTTTGTAAAGAATTTCGCAAATTCGGCCACTGGCCACGATATTTTTTTCTTCAATAAACCACTACAATTCAATTCACAAGGTCCTTGGTCCTTGGTTTAGAATTTGTGAAAATTTAAAAAATAAAAGATTACGAAGGGATCAAATTTGATTTACCTACAATGGCTAGAGGGTAATTGGTAAAATTAATACATCTAAAGACACACAAAAAGAGCTTTGTTGTTATCATTCTATATTATTATTATTTTCCTTCTTTTTCTTCTAATATTATTATTCATTTTCAATAACATCATTAACTTAATAATAGTTACTATTATTATCATTCATCATTATAATAATTATTCATTTCATCACATTAAGAGTTATATCTATATTCCAATCTGTATGCTGTATTTATTGACATAATTGCATGATCAATTATATGGAATGTATCCCTTGAAGTATTATCAAAACAAATGCAATCCTACAATCACGTGGTACAGAATCTCCATACGACGTTCTCGTTCAGTTACTTTTACTAATTTATCGCTGTATAATCATCGCAACATCTGGGGCCGTAACGATGTTATCTTTTATGTTAGTAAAACGATGTTAATTGTCATAACAAATAAAAATCAGGACAAGTCATTGGTTAATGATTGCGCAATGATGGTTGTGTTCGTGTAAAGTTAACAGAGACATCTGCGCGAGCACCAATGACTAGTATTTATTGCGCGCAATTGCTGTTTGTTATGACAATTAACATAGTTTTCCTTAACATAAAGATAACATAGTTTTCAGAATACCGCCCCTGAACATAGACGATATTTTGTTTTATTTGGTAGATTTCGCCACTGAGGATTGAAATCTCGATGGAGTCTGGCATGGTTCACGAGGAAGGTGTGATGCTGTCTGACACGTATCTGCTATGTATGCACAATCACGACACGTATTTACAGGGAGTAAACCATCCAAAAAGTGACCTTGCATGACAGGCATACTCAAAGGTGTATGCCTGCAATCCTTCCTCTTTTTATCTGTCAATTTCTAACCATCTTTGTTCGAACATCCATACGATAAAGCCTCATCAGGGTGCGGAGAAACCTCAGCGATAGAATCTTAATGGCAAATAGCATTATGGATGATTAGTCGGAAGGACAAGGCAAGATAGAGTTGAGAACGAAGTAATGTTACGGGATTTCTATCACCATAATACAGTGAACCCGCATGTTCCCACGTCTGACCCGTCACATTATTTCATTATCCTGTCTGTATATGAAAAATATGAGTTGATAACCCCCTAAGCGCGCAATTGTATACTGGTTAAGCGCAGAAATCATGGCCAAAAAATGGCTGGAAATAATGAGGCGTGACGTTTACGTTTCCAAAGTGATCAAGCGCAATATCACGTGGTACAATGCTTTATCCCGCGTGACTCTACATTGAAAGCAGACAGAGGCGCCATCAATGGTAACACATCTGCTTTATGGCGCTCGTGTATGACTTTAACGAATCTAAAGATCTCACCCCCTGGGGCGACATTTTGATCTGCGGTTCTTTAAAATCTTTCGACACGAAGATTCCAGCTGCATAAAACCAAGTCCTCTCATACCACACTCCTAGCGTGGTAAGGACATTTCAAAAATAAATAATCGAAAACTGAATTATTCTTATCAATTTTTATTTCGTGCATTTCGATCTAGATCAATTCAAGTTCAAGCCTGTGTGCTTTGATTTGAAACACGTTAATTATTAAGCCTTTGACTTTTTATTTGTTTAAGAGAGTTAAGATACTCTCTATTTTCACATTAACTTTCAATAGCACAGTTCACACATAGTCGGGATATTCATTAGAAAAGGAGGAATTAAACAACCAATATATTTCTCACATTTTGACATTTCAAATGCTTGCAATAAAATTGTCAACGCTATTGAATTTGTGGAGGGTTTTTTTTTCTTCATAGTATTGACTGAACTATATGATGAATGCACACCACTAACATAAAACTGAAAGCTTTGGGAGAAAAGATAACAACAACTGATACGGGAATGAAACTTTGTTGGATAACTTATCTCAAAAATTATCTGACAATGCATCTAAGAAAACAAAAATAATCTTCTTAGCGTTTCTACAGACTCGTCTGTTCTTTTCATATCCATATACAACTATTATGATATAATGCCGACAAAAAAATACTTTCATATATCACTCTTTAACCAGACAAGAGGAATAGTAACTCCCCGGACAAGAGCTTAATCTAAGATTAGAAGATGAGAAATGACAAGAGACCAGCTTCTGTCAGTTCAAGTATCACGGAGGAACACGCACATAGCATGTATACACCAGAAGTCGCGTTTCTTGTAATGCGATTCCAATCTCCTGGCGCACATATTATGGATATTTTCTTTGAAATATGGATACATAAAAGTACTCTGCTCCTCAGACAGGTAGATTGGATCATGTGAGATGGTTTGCTAGATTACCATGTATTCAAAGGTAAGAAGGACAAATCAAGCTGCCTGGGTTCGATATAACATTGCTTTATCCACTTGGCTTTCATGTTCAGTTGGAAATGCATAAAAGCAGGGAGATACATATCTTGAAGAACAGTTCTGTCGTGTACTCTCTTCCTCTTTCATTTTTCTTTCTATCTCTCCTTCTCATTCCCTTACTCCCATATCTACCTTTCTTTCCCTTTCTGTTTCTCTCCCATCTCTCCATCTCTCTCTCTCTCTCTTCTCTTTCCCCTCATTTTCCTACCTCCCCTTCTGTTTCTTTTTCCATCTTTTAAGTAACCCCTTATCTCCTATCTTTCTTCTTCACCATTCTGAAACCTTTTGTTGTTTTTTTATATTCACGTTGATATCTTCATATGAATTTCTATCCCATTCTATGTTTATCAGTTATATCTCACTTCTCTCAGGTTACGCCATACAATCTTTACAATATCTAGAGCAAAGTGAAATTTCCAAACGCCTGATGGATAAAGCTAGTCTCAGTTATAGTCTCTCAAATTCATTTATCAATATACAGCTGATGCCTGTACTATTCTGCGTGTTTACGTTATGCAAAAATTCCAGCAACCGAAGATTAGGCAAAGAGGGAGAAGGAGAGGGATATAGGTACCACATTTACATGAGCATACATTTTAATTGGCTTATAATATTGTTTGTGGGTGTGTGTGTGTGTCTGTGTCTCTCTCTCTTTCTCTCTCTCGATTGGGGTGTTTATTTACATTCAACATTAAAGGAAAATTGTGAAACAAATAACAAAGACATATTTCTCGACTGTACGATGCTTTAATTATCGTTGTTATTATTTGGCGTCACCTGTGCCTGGGAGGGGAAGACTTATCAAAGATTACTGCGGCATTTAACATCTGTAAACTGCAACTTTATCATATTTATATATAAAATAATCAGCTCCTTGATAATTTTCCTGCCTTGACAAAGACTATTAATATATTGAATTACAGTGTTGACATTTGAGAAAGGAAAAGAAAACAGACAATACACAGTGGAACATTTACATTTCATTTTCAAAGCAAAGAAACTACTCTTTTTCTTTTCCCCGGAAAATACGTATTCCATAATAGTGTCGACAGCAATAACGTCCGCCCCCAAAACCTAACATCATGCGTGGATAGGGAGAGTGGATTCCTGATTCTCAAAGTAATATCAGATTGCACAAATGGTCGCCATTTTATAGAGGGAGAGCATATAGAGTATTTGAAGGGTCTTTTGTTCATTAACCAGTGTTTGGGTTGACTGGAAGTTCAATTTTCTCTAACCATGCAGATGTACGATATTTGTATTAATATAATGCTTGTACAACTTTAGCAAAAACGTCTTCATATTGTTCCCCATCTGTTACATTGTATATTTCCTTATCGTCTAGCACGCAAAAAAAATTCACATCCGGATATAATTTTTTTCTATAATAACCTGACAACGAATTCTTTAAAAAATGGCTGTTTAAATAGATCCTTACAAAACATTGAAAATCGGATGGAAAATGACGCATTGATATGTAAAAATATGCACGGTTCCTATATAAACACATGCTGCATCCTTGATTGCAGGAAAAACATCCTCACATCCATATAGACCCATGACCTTTTCAATCATCTTCGTTTTTAGATCGACCAACAGAAATAATGAAATATCCTCATTTGACGATGGCAAGGAAGAAAAACGAAGAAGACAAAAACAAAGGAACTGATTGTTATCTTGCACTTACTGTCAGTAAAACCAGAATCGATAAAAAAGAAAATCTATGTATAATCTGTCCAATCTCCAAGCATTGCGTGGTAAAATGTCAGTTTGTAAACGTTGAGAAGTGAAGTGAGTTGGCTGAAGGGGGCAAGGCTGATTGCAGCCGACATCCAGACGTCATCTGGTGCAACTGGGCGAAACCGGAGATGACGCCCTGGACCAACCTTACCGGAGATCGTAAGAAGATGAGACCGATTGAACGACATCAGGGTTCGATTTTTAGCTAAGGTTGGAAACCTTAGAGCAGTCTGCAAACCCAGGCACGCCGCTCGGATGCATTTGACTTGGTGAGGAATACACTAAGATAAGATCCGTTAGTAAAATGGGTCAAACGCTGAGGAAAGACATGGGCAAGAAATCTTGTTGAACAACCGTTTAAACATGTTTCGGAAGCCTTGATCTTTTATCGCTCGCAGCGAATTTCAAACAGAATTCGAATGAATCTAACATGAACATTAGAAGTACGAATCGATGAGCAGCACAAGAGGGTAAAAACGAGAGAGACGAAGAAAGATTGAATCGTGTTGTTGATGTAGGTCATATGAGAATTTAAAACCACCATCAGGATCATGTTAAACGGGTTCAAGTGCAGGCGACAGCTGCTGGGGCGTGTCGCTTTTGTCCCTTATTGAATCTCCGCAAGAACCATTTCGCTTTCCCTTTATTGCTGTAAGGATTCTTCAAGCAATTAAAGGTTGGGTTACCTCCGCGACCTGGTGACTTTTTACTTATCATTTCACCTCTAAAATAAAACCTCTTTCTTTTCATCGGATGATGCAGAAAGATCTTGGTTTAAACGACAGATTATTTTGGTTGATTCATCGATGTGAAATCCCTGATTGGAGAGCCCGGTTTCTCACTTTGGTAAAAACACGTAGACAGTCAGCGCCCTGAGGGTGTCCGTGGATATCAGGTGTGGCACGAAGGACCGAAGGGAGATGGAATAATCTATAGAAGAAAATAAAGGGTGTCTTAACCCTACCATTTTAAAGAAGCAACAACGTGTAAATCATACTAAAGCTATCAAATGTGTCTGAGGGTGGAAAACCAAGTAAAGGTCAAATCTGGACAGACGTGCGCTCAATTTTTACTATTGAATGATAGATTTTGATCTATTGAGTATCGAGAATGAAATATATACTTCACTAGATTTCCCTGTTAATTGATGTGTTTGGGGATGTAGATAATATTGTGGCAAACAAATTTGATGTGTAAGCTCCAAAGATTTGCACGTTTTGGCAAACTTTGTGTAGCCTTGGCCCGAGTCGACAGTTATTTGTCGTAATTAGGTCTGGATGTTGACATTTCGAGGCAATTCCAAATCAGTGTAAATTCAATCTTTATTTCAACATGTAAGATTCTTCACAATCTCTCAAAAACATGGAAAATATGATTGGTTAATATTCCATGGCCCCAAGGGACAGATTTTCACAAATCAAATTGTTACGTGGGGAATAAAGAGCTTGACGGTATTTGCCAGGTTACAGTGACAAGATGAAAAGAAATGAAATGTATGACGGCCACGTTGTCTTGTCAAAGGATATGCAAATCGTGCTTAAAGCTGCAATAGGAAAAGATATGACTGACTGTTTGTTGCAGATACCGAGATGAGACAAGCTTTTCATCGCAGAAATGCGAAAAAAGAAATAACAAGGGCCGAGAGTTACATTAAATGCCCTGAAGGTAGTCCCGATAGACACGACAGGAAACAAAACTTTTACCGTCAGATTTCATATGTCGTAATTGTTTGTCATCTTAAGACATTAAAACGAAATAGGAAAACTTAACTTTATTAAGTAATACCTTCTTTGAAAAATGATTATAATTGATGCCACGGGGCAAGTTCGTGATCTTTGGTAAAGTATAAAAGATGAAATAATGCGTATACATGATACAGAAAAGCCATAGTTTGTGGTTTATAACCTTGACATTTAAATGACGCCTGACATGTCTGAAGAAGGAAAGAAAAGGTGGCAAAACAATTTTTTAAAAGCTTAATACGTTGTGTTATTTTGTTTTAAGAACAGATAATAAATAAATCAAAAACGTGAAAGTAAGCGTTTATGTGTCATTGTGGTCAGAGCAGTGCTGACCTATAGCAGCACCCAAAACGGAAGAGGTTGAACGAATTGGTCGTTGATCAATATAAAGTCGGGTGAACAACCTGTCGAATACGGGTTCATTAACCAGCATGACAGGGGAATTGCTCAAGGCAAAACTCCGATCTAAAATCTGTTCGCTGATAGCCATAAGGGCATTAAATCGTGTCCTTTTATACAGAATTAACGCCCTTCTGGTTCTCAATAGAAGGATTAATAATTGATAATGTCGTTAATAGTCATATAAGAATTATTGGGGATGAAGGGATGTAGAAATAATGATGACAAAAAGACAATATGTGCGAATAAGAGATGGTGATATAAATATCAGGGAAAAAGAAAGATGAGAGAAAGAGATGGGCAGGGGAGAGAAAGAGAGAGAGAGAGAGAGAGAGAAAGAGAGGGAGCAGGAGAGAAAGGGAGGGGGGATGGCGATAAGATGCAGATGGGGGAAAATATTGAAGAGATGCGATGGTGAGATAATAAGAAAGAGACACTCAGGGGGAGAGAGAGCAAGAAAGAGAGTTAGAAAGGAAGGGAGAAACGGAGTTTAAAGTAAGCGGATGGGAAGAATACGAGTGACGGAATAGATAGAATAGAAGATAGGGAGAAAGGGGAGGTGGTCAGTGAGGGAAGGTAGGCAATAGGAGATAGAGAGAGAGAAAAAAAGAGAGCGAGAGAGAGAGAGAGAGAGAGAGAGAGAGAAAAAAGAGGTAGTGAGAGTGAGAGAGAGGGGAGTGGCGGTGGACAGATAAATAGTGATGAAAGAGAATAAGACAGCTGAACAACCTGACGAGCGAAGGTCAACACTGAATTGGCGTATAATCACACCAAGAGGAAAGCCACAAGATTAGGGGCAAGTGCCATTTTAATAATGCAAAATGTCTCTCCATAATCAACCTGAAAGGAGAAATAGCAACATTCGACCGAGAAAGATTGGTTATAACCACAAAGAATGACGGATAAACCCACATGATCGCCTTTTAGCAAATGTATTGTTCCTGAAATCAATGTCACAAGAAGATTGAAATTACATACATCTCAGTTTCTTTCTGTCACTGCCTAAGGAAATGTACGTCGGGTAAAGATATTTGCTCTCTTAATCATCTGCACTGCACGTGTTAATTTTTTTATTCATTTTAAAGGCAATGCTTTTAAGTTAATCATTACTTGAGGGAATCACGAATATTCTTAATCAAACCGAGATGAGCAACCAATTGACATTATAAATGATGCATTCCTCACCAATATAGAAGAATACACACTATAATAATGTTTGAAAATATGGGAAAAAGGTATGGCATGTGACACACATTGGCCCGTATTTTGAACTACGGTTTAACTTAAACTCTAGTCTAAGTTAAACCAGTGTTTGATTAAAACGGACTTTAACCGCTAGTCCAATCTAAAAAATTGTACAAAGTTAAACACACCAGGCTAGAGTTTATAATCTAACCAAACATTACAATCATGTGGACTTCAGCATTCTGTAATTTATGCGCAAACTTTTAGAGTATGGCGATCATGGCGACAGAAGCAGAACTTTACGCGAAACAGTGGTATCGATACAAGTAGCATTATGCAAACGTAAACAGTAATTATGCCCTTTTTTCCGATCGTAAATTGTGGAGTGGATTCAAGGAATGGTATTTTTGTCGAACACTTGCACCAAGCGGTACTCATAAAACGTTATTGCTTCGACCCTTTCAAACGCAGGCTTCTTGAACTGAGTTACGATTTTTTTTTCTTTCTGACAAGCAATAAAGGAATTGAACATAGTAATGGATACAGTACACATAACAAAATAGAATGAGACGCATACAATTTCCCAGTGTAAATCTTCCCCTACGCAGTCGATCCCTTCGGCTGATAGACGAAGATGAAATATTATTTGATAGAGTTGAGTGACTTGAATAAACTTCTCCCGATTGTCTTCATGAAATTTCTTTTTCATTTCGAATACAAGCCTCTCAGAGATATCAAAATAATGTGCTCTTGAGTCAACATCTAACTTGAAGGGCAAATCTCTTTCAATAATTTGACTTGAAAGTTGTTTTTCTCCATGCGGCTTGGAGCAATAATCAGATTCATATACATTGAAACCTAATAAATATTGCCCTTTAAAGAAAGAATAATGCTGGGTCAGTAGTGGGAATATTGTGGGAAGAGTAATAATTATAAATTTGTCAGTTTGTTTTTGGCAAGGGAATTCTACGATGCTTGAATCGTAAAAATACCCCGAATATCATGTTCCAAATGCCTTTAAGACGACATGTTACATTGTGTTGATCATTATCTTAAGAACTACGGCTATCCAATGAGAAGTCCTTGCCAAATATGTCATATATATATTTTTTTCGCAATTCATAGAGTGATTCTGAGTTACCATAACGACTTCTAAATATTTTTTTTCTTCCCATGGGTTTTCTCTTTCTCGGCATTAAATGAACTTATATGATTATAAATGTTGTTCATCTAACCCTAGAATCTGAGAATATCCCCATGAATATATTGAAAAAAAAGTTCTTACTGATTTTAATGATCAAACGACTTTCAAACTGATTTCATGATGTACTGACACACGTACATCAAACATTCATCCATTATGCAACCATTATTATTTAACAAACACCATTTCCAATTCCATAATAACCTAACGCTGTATTTTACATACTGGTATGAAATTTGACCACCATCATTTAAAAATAAATCCACTGACGACCAATACATCATGATCAAGTTCAGCCTAAAAAAAGGCCCGTTGCTAGGTCATAACCAAGGCATGGATACAACCGAAATCGATTCGTAATTTGATCATTTTTTTTTGGTCTCACACCACGAAAGGCTCTCAAAATCCAATCAGTTAGTAGCACTATCTCTGTCACACAATTGTAGCGCAGAAAGGAAATTGCTCTTCAAATTTCAATTATGATGAGGGGAGGTGGAAAGCCGCATGTTCCTCACTTGTGCTGTGGAAGACATCTATTATTCTATTGTTGAAAGGTCTCAACGTTACACTTGTTTGAACACTAAATGTCAGAGCGGTGATATGATAATAAAATAGGCAAAATAAATAATTAAAAAAAAAATAAAAAAAATTGCACATTTCAGGACCATTTTTCTGTAGTATTGTTGATACATTTTGATATGAGACATGTGGGAGGACCTTTCTTATTTAACTCATGTACTTGTTGGAAGTTCCTTTTTTCTTTTCTTTTAGCATAACGACAAATTTGGTCTGACAGTCCGCTTTAAAATGTATCGCACCCCTGCTATAGGCCATAATATTTTAATAGTAGTCATATCTTGAAATAAGTAAAAAAAAAGACCACAAGAAAGACCAAATCTTCTTGCCAGATCGAATAATTTCTGTTTGCTCGGTTAAAGGATGAGGCCTTTACAAGAGCAATACTTTTCAGGGGACATTTCTACTATGATGTTCTTCTGAACAGACGTAAAAAGTAATGAGAAAGCTCACAAATTATTTTTCACCTTTCCCACAACTTAACTTTCTCTTTAATAGCAATAATAATGGCAGCTGGTCACTATCGTGAGGTATTGCATATAGCTATTTTATTATATATATAAGAATTGTTTACAGAACGTAATGTTTCTGCTCCAATCCTTTGCCCTCCCAGCGAAACCTCTGTCCACTTCAGCTGTCACGTAAATATCCATCAAAGAAGTGACGTCATGGAGTTACGTTGGATAATCTTTCTTGACTTGGTTGTTTGAATGATTTTTATCTCATCGATCAAATACACTTCCAATTTAATTCCACTTACATTAATGGCCAGCTTGTCCGTGACGATAAAGGAACTGCCTATAAATCACTGTGTCATCGATAGAAATAGCCACTGGGTAATTGGTCAGTATTTCGTTGTACTCTAATACAGGCCCCCTAGAAGGCTGAGGATGCCGGGGGTGCTGGGGTGCTGGGGGTGCTGTCAGAGATTTTTGGAGTTAAAAAGAGACCCCAAAACGCGAAGGACCTTTTTTTTATTTATTTATTTTTTTTTGCTTGTCAGAGATCTTTGAAGTTGAAAAGAGACCCCCTATTTGTTTCTAAATAGAAAAAGGCAAAACGATGACTATAATTTATACAGAAGGTTGTCAACCTACGTACTTCGGCATCTGTTGATTTCAGGGACTTTGGTTTACTGTTGAATTGGTTCATTGTCAATAATCTTTGACATGAACCATAACCTACTTTTACGGTGACCGAAGTCTTACGATGAGACCGAACATTATTCACGAGACCGAATTTCTCTGTGCAGTGATTTTATGCTCTTGTGGGTCTATGAAGTACGGTAAACTGTTTGAAAAAAACCTATTAAAGGCAACATGTATGTTAACAATGCACAAACAGAGTGGAAGGTCCAAAATGTGGTAGATATCTGACCCATATATGCCGACATGGAGTTCTGTCCCCTTTTCAGGATTTACCACAGGTTTTTTCTTTACCGCTTGCAATCAACAAATGTTGTTTCAAATGTCGAAAACCTTCTTGATGCCCTATAAACTGACACAGTATACCTTCTTGAACCAACATAACACGGTGTCCGCTCGCTATTCATAAGGACCGCTATTCATAGAAAACCGCTATTCATTTAACACGCGTTATGAATAGCGGTCCTTATGAAAAGTTATGAATAGTGGTCATTATGAATAGCGAGGTAATTTGTTTATGGTTTGGCTTGCTATTTAGAAAGACCGCTATTCATAAAAAACCGCTATTCATTTAGTCACGCGTTATGGATAGCGGTCCTTATGAATAAGTGTTCCTTATGAATAGCGGTCCTTATGACTAGCGAGGTTACCCCCATAACACTTACCGCATGGTCATTGTTATTCTCCAACCTACGTAAAATGTTAACATTCATGTAATCAATCTTGAAGATTCACTACAACGTTCTTGAAGTAGTTTAAGGTTTGGCCTGAAAGCTCTCAATAGCACTTGACTTGAAGCTGTCAGATAATGTGTGATTCGAAATCAAGTAAAGCCATGAAGTTCACTCAATACAAAGTGGCGCTTAACCTTGTAATCCTTGACATCTTTAAGTTGGAAATGAATATAAATCGACATCACTGCAAACTGTAATGGAAGCTACACACGAGTCGTATTACCCTGCGCCAATTGCCTCGTTCAGTTCAAATGTTAAACGCGGGATAATAACAAGCAACCAATGTTACAGTACACGACCTGGGCCCCGTTTCATAAAACTTGTTATCAATAACAAGTTACAATAATTGTTATAAGCTACTGAAATACTTGAATCTGACTGGCTGAGAGAAACATGAGAAATGGGACAGTTGTAACTGATAAAAAGTTTTATGAAACAGGGTCCAGGAAGCGAAAAATCAAAGGGATAATTTATTCTCTACCGGCTCACCAACCAACACATGAACACGCGTGGCCATGTTGAATACGATGACCATTATAAAACCATGAAAACACAGTTCACAATACATGTATTATTGAAACTCAACAAGGCCTCATTCCTCAAAAGGAGCACATTTCATATCGTTAAGGGTGCATTTCTTACACCCTTTGCACCACATATGGTTCAATGGCACACTCTAATGTGTGCAAAAATGTTTTAAGTTGAATATTGTACCCCGATACGAGGTCCTGCTGTTGGGGCATTATTAGGATTCAAAGTTTAACATGCAGGACACTTTACGATGATGTCATCGCGTACAAAACACTGGCATGACTATGGTGTCAACCGATATGCAGGGAAAGGACTCGAATGGCAACAGAGCGTGAAAGTGATGTATATATGAATATAAATTCTGCCCCTTTTCTTGTACTCTGTTCATTTTCTCTCGGGGTGATATCTCAATTTAATAAACGGTCTTCATGATTAAATGCGTGTTTTAAAATGTCAACACAGAGCTAAATGAATGGAGTGACCGGATAGTGGAAAGGTCCTTAAAATTGTATATCAAGTACGCTGTGGTCTCTCATTAAAAAACGCACAGGTCTCAAGTTCGTGTACCTGCATGGATTAACTTTTGCGTTTTAATTAATGTCTTATATTCGAGCAGGTCTCTCGATCGTTTCTAAATTCACTCACGTACCAATAGACCGCTTCGGTAATGTATTCAAATTTTATACATACCTTTCAAATAAAGGTTGTTCTTGACAACCTGAAAGCTTGTCGGACATAGCAACAAGTAATGTATGCAAACTGGATTCCAAGCATTGATGCTCATTTATAAAAAGCAGGTTAATGGAGAGCTCGTCACTAAGTGCTCAGAGAAGAAAATGTGCATAAATTTGAATACTACATTACGGAACCGGTCTATTCGGGAATCTGATAATTAAGTTCCTGATATCGTCATCTTTCTAAGACACTTTGAATATTCAACAGCAGATGTCATTGAAACAATTGTTGAAAGTTAACGACAAAATATTTCAAACATCAGTCATTATTAAGCAGGTAAAGATTTAACACAAAATTATAAAGCCGAAGTACAGTATGCAATGGATGTAAAGTGTAAAGTGTTTCTTCTGAGAAATATGTTCATCCAAAAACCTTGAAGGGAGCAAAGCTTTTAGCACCGATCCATTAATGATTGTGCGCACGGAAATGATTAGTACCATCTAGGTGTTCATGAGTACTCTATTATAGGCCAATATTGTCCTTCTACCCTTTATTTAATGATAAGCCAGACCATAACTCGTTGATAAACTCAAGCACTAAGAGCAAAATAAAAATCAATTGAGCATTGAATATAGATGTTCTTAAAAGGCTGAACTGCGGCTTTAGACTGTCTGTCCGGGCTTTTATTTTTTCGACAAAATCGGGATGTAGTTGTCTGGCTTACCGTCGTCTTTACTCGCACGTATTTATTGATCTTGCTCTGAGCAATACGGTTTGTTTGAAATACCTTTTATCGATGACAATGGTAATACCAGCTTTTCCTACGTTATTCAGCCAGTTAAAGTAACACAAGGATTAAGGTAAAGGAAACTTAAGACATCCTTTCTTGTACATTTATGACCAGGAAGTATACATTGGTCTGTGAAACATCCGCATATTGGAGATTATATGATTGTAATTAGGATAATTTAATTACATACCCCTTTTCTGATGATTTTTTGTCGTCCTTGATTAAAGTGATATTTGATTATTTTAAATATAATTGTCATTAATGATGGATAAAATGCCGTCAGTTTCCCTGGACGGTGGTAATTTTTTACTTAATGGTGTTCTAACAGGAAAAAATACTTAGTAAATCATAATACACACAAACAACTGGTCTTATCCATGTCCATTTTAAAATGTTAAAATATAATCTGCATTCGATTATTTCCAAACACGTACCACCGGGAACTAAACTGGATCATGTAAGTGTACCACATTTCGAATGATACGTCAATTAGAAGTTAAACAAAGATGCAAAGGTGCAAAAACAAAATAACCAGAAAAGGGAATCTCAGAGTTCAGTTGTACTTAACCACCATTCACAAGGCATACATTGGTCACTAGATCTGTCTGGAGTATCGCTCAATTTAAAAGCTTTTAGAGAAATCAATGGTATTTCAAAGCTGTAAAACAACTCAAATATTTACAGGGGCTTCGTCCTGGCCACAAACTTGAGTAGAACATAGGCATCGTTGAGCGCCTCGATGACAACTTCTTTTCGTCAGTATCGTAAATCCCAGCGCGCGTGCTGACGGGATACGCACACTTGAACGAGAAAGAAAAGACAAGGTTTATTTAATAATCCTTTCATGGACAGCAGAAGGAAAAGGTGTAGAATGAATGAGGAGTGTTTGTACATGACAGGGACAGATGATGAAGATCTCGACGCTGCTGAAAGTGAAAGCTAACATTGGGGTTCAACTTGACGGGCCGTGGGGGTTAAGCGCGGGAAAGTAGAAGAGTAAGAAGAGAAAGAAGTCTGCCGGGAGTCTATTATCACTTGAGTGCGTGACCAGGTATAATGGCAGCTTGTCTCTGCGGACACAGGCCGTCAACTCTTAAGTGATCTTAAAGGCAGAATCCAAAACCCTCTACTGTATAGGAAACATGACGTACGAAACCCTCTTAACAATGATCCACTTTTCTTCTCGCTGTCAGGAGTAGCAATAATCGTCAAAGACTGATATTAATATGCAGTAACTCTCAAAAATCAAACGAATGGTTTGGTATTGCGCTACGAACCTCAGTCTGAAATCCATTCTTGTACCGATATTATGTACAATAAGCTGCAGAAAAATCTGTGGAGGAACTTGTGTCTTAACTTACATCGAGATTCAGTATAATAGTTAACGTGTTTTTAGTGATTTATTAATATTTTCCCAATCTTAATTATTAAAATACTAGCATAAGACATATGTATTTGATTCTAAACAATTAACGGAGATGGGACAGTCTAAACACGTAACACCAAAACTTAGGAAAAAAATATTTCTCGTCATATTTGAAATACAAGAGCATTTTAATACCAATCTCAAACATGTATTATTGCTACTCTGCTATTCTTACACATGGGCATCAAAGAGAATAAAAAAGCTGGCAAATTGGTTCTAACCTTTACCAGTTCTTATATCCTATCAATTTCTTATACTTTTTTTCAAATGAAAAAAAAAAATCATGCTGCAAGAAATAAAACCAGACGCTTCAAATCATTAATCTGTCGGAAGAAGACAAGGGTATGTCCATTAATGAAAGGTGTTCATTCCTGATCGATAAGGTCTTCATCATCTACGTCATTTTTCTCCCTATAGTTTAAGATCCAATACAAACACGTGTTTAACAACTCAAATATTGCATCGACCGGTGAATTAACTGATTTCTCGTGATTTATGCCATTCGGTTGGCTGCAATATAGATAACCTTTGGTCACAAACGTCATTCAAGAAGTTTTCAAATTGAGTTTTGCGACAACGAATCTAGCATAAGAGATTACAGCCTTAATGATATAGGCCTAAACTTCAACAAAAAAATTATCCGTAACATATTTGTATAGGTTGCCCATAGCTGAAATTCGTTTATAAATCATTCTTTTTTTAAGTAATAAAGGCTAAGCACAGTAAAAATGAAACAAAATAGTCACAATAAGATGAGAATACTGTATAATATTGTTAATAGTTGGTTGCAGACAAAAAATGATTTAAGAAGAAACAACTTTAAAGTTCAAATTCACTTTACTAGCTTGTCTTCTTCGCTCCAATTATGCAGTCCTCGAACGATTTCGTGGAAAGCACAGGATCACAAGAGTTTGGAATTCTCTTTTTTCAATTGTCATTTTCTGTGGTAACATCTGACTTTCCACCCTGAGAGCAATTTTCTGATTGAGTTGTAGTGAAAATAGCAGGCAAGGTGGAGTGTGTCCCAAATTATATTCAATCCATTTATGATGCAGTTTATTCTCCCCTTCTGCACGGTTACATGTCGTTTTTCTGAAGGTTCATAATTCGGAAGGTTCATTTTTCCGAAGGTTCGTTACTCCGACGTTTCTTAATTCCGAAAATGAAATAGGGTTCGTAATTCCGAAAATTAAAAATGGTTCATATTTCCGAAAGTTCGTAATTCCCAAAAGATATGTAGGGCTCTATTGCATTTTCGGAATTACGAACCTTCGGAATTATGAACCCTTTGTCATTTTCGGAATTACGAACCCTATTTCACTTTTGGAATTACGAATAACAAACCTTCGGAGAAATGCATCAGATGTTTGGAATTATGAACCCTAATTCATTTTCGGAATTATGAACCCCTGCTATGGGAAATTGGTGTTTTGGAATTACGAACCTTCGGAATTATGAACCTCGGGAAAACGAACCTTCGGAAAAACGAGTACCCCCCTTTTGCACAACCCACGTGGTGAAATATGAGCAGAACTTGACTGAGAAATTGACTGAGATATTATTCACATGTTCAGAATCCATCAGTTCTGAACTGAAAGACGTTGTTGGTGGAATTTTTCGTGGAAAAGAAAGTTTGCTAACTTGCTCTACAATTCACGAAAAAAAGAAGATGACTTTGTAAAGATTTTCAACCCCAAAACGTGCTTAATGACATCAATAATATCAATTAATGCATAATAGTGGAAATATCTCGTACGAATATGATAATTCCACAGTCACATATGACCTAATGATATTGATTTCATGCCAGAGTCCGACCAGTGTCTGACCACAACGGCAGTGATGTGTAGCACTCACATTTGTTGTGTTTCAAGGAGCTTAGTTCTTGTCTCCGAGTTCCTCTTGCATGAATGAGCCGTAGATTATTGTCTTTGGCTGTCATCGTATTTTCCAGGATTTATCGGGGGCAGCCTCCAATACACGCAAGCTAAATACTGCAAGCCTGTGTGGTTTGTAGAAAAACATTGAACATCTGACCAGGTCCTCATCAGGTCATTTTATGAGACTTTTTTCGTGCTTGCTCGACTCTCATTATGAATGATCATCATTCTTCAATACTCTCTTTCTTTCTCACGGCCTTTAAATCTCTCTCTCTCTCTCTCTCTCTCACTCATTTTCTTCATTTTATCCCACATCTATTACATCCTCCTCTCTCTCACTCCATTGAAAAAAGCACAAATTCGTTTATATGAAATTCAAATTCAGATAGCTAGTAACGTGGATAATAAAATATATAAGCCAACAAAAGATTTCAAAGATCATAACATATTCAACAATAAAAAAAAACAACAACAACGACAGTGTATCGTCACCAGTACACTTCTCTCTGCTCACGCATGTGTACAAAACGCGGGAGCCATACTCCACAAAATGTCACAACATAATGTCCAAGTCTTTAATGTCTGTTTAGTCACCGAGTCCACTCCATGCAGTTCTATTTCTTACCTTAAGTACCTTACAGTAAGTTCAGATTCTAATTGGGGCACAGTAATTGACAAGCATTCTATGAATATCTTGTCCTGTTTCCCTCGGTTAATGAAAGAAAATCCCGTGAAGGACAGAACGAGTTTATATGGGCCATCAAACCTCTCCTTTACATCACATGACAGGCATATCATGAGTACGTGCACATGCAGGGGCGTCGCTAGACAGGAAGAGGGCGGGGTATGCGTGTGTGTCAGCCCGGGCCCCCACGAAAAAGATTTCGTCCATAATTTGCTATTAATTTTTCTCGAGCCTTGTAGGCAAATTGAAGAAATTGAGGACCCCGTTTTCCTCTTTTTATATACGAAAAAAAAATGAACCTCTGTCGGCATATTTGAAAATCTGACGATCGGGTCATTTTTTAAAATCTTTGTCTGCAAAATTGCAATTCTAATTTGGACAAGCGACCCCCTATGTACATTTACGTATAACACGTTCATGATTGTGTGCGACCATTGTATCCTATGTGTAGCGTCCTGGTCACTACACCATAACAGCTATTACTTAGATTCAAAACACGATGAGTGAACTCCCCCACCCCCATGTGCCTCTCTCCAACCTTCTCCGTGACCCTCTGGGCTAAAAACACATTGATTATCACCAAATTATGCGGACAATTTTCCGGTCGTCAAATTTTATCGAATGCAGAGGGTGGAACTAACACGTACTTGCGTCAGTACAGGCGAACAGGTATATACTGACTACCCAATCCATCCTCTCTCCCTTTTTCTTTTCTCTTTCTATTTCTCTTTCTCTCTGTCGTCGTCACTGTTTTGTCGTATATTTCTCTGCCCCCCTCTTTTCATCATAATTCGTCACACTTGAGGTAGGCGACTCAAGTCGAGGCTCTTTTCTCTCACCAACAAGCGTACGAGAAGCTAGGGAATGATGAAGGATGAACTGAATGTACTTTCAATATCATACACCAGAATTAACGAGAAGGCTTGATTCCTGGGGAACTGAACATGGAAGCGATGTTTGTTTTCCTTCATCATACCATATATGGAATAACCTCTTCTTTGCAATGACGATTGAGGGTCACATTAATCTGAAAGTGTCCTTTATTTATGGAAATAGCTTTTGTACATGTAGAGAGTGGAGAAGGTGCATCCATTGTGTGCGGGCAAGCAATGAATCCGATGACCGGGGTAATAATATGTCTGTAAAGCGCTTAGAGACATGGAAGATGTATTAGGCGCTATAATAAATCCAGAATATTATTAATATTATTAATATTATATAATCGAATAAATCAAGTGGCCTCTTATTCAGATACCATTATGTCATGTTTATGTGCAAATCTTTGTTTGGGAGTTAATGAAGATTTCCATGTTCTGATCTGATTTTCAATTTTTAAAGAGCTCTGCAGTTACTGCGGGTTTCTATTTGTTGAAGTATCAGTGAATTCTAAAAATACAATTGACTATCACATGCAATTGCTTCTACAATAAACATATATAGCAATACAATTTTGCCGAAACATTTCGATTTTTCTTACACGATAGTTTATGAAAATTCTTATGCCAAGTGATACTGAGTAAAATTTACATGGATCCTGCTAACCCGCCATTGACCGTAATTCGGGGAAAACGTCCATAGTTCTTACAATGTCATAGTTGCTACTGGTAACCCACCGTTGACAGTTATTCGGGAAAACGTCTATAGTTCTTACAATTTCATAGTTGCTACTGCTAACCCGCCGTTGACAGTAATTCGGGAAAAGCGTCCACAGTTCTTATAATTTCATAGTTGCCACTGCTTATGTAAGTATTTCTAGTTTGTATGATATCTGAAACTGTATTTTAAACAATCGTAAGTGCTGATAGGAAAATTGAAGGCACTCATTCCAAATTCAAATTAATTAAATGCATATGCATTGACGAGGTAATGCTTAGCTGATTCACAACTACCACACACCATGGGCATACACCTATGAGTTATCTTTGGGGAAAGAAAAACGATGATTTTATAGTTCCTAAACAACATATAGCTATCAATTACCTTGCCCGTCGGAATGGCTGTCCGTGTCGGTTGCAATCCCGGAGGAGAAACAAACTCAGATTAATCTGATCTTCCTTTATAGATTCACTTTATAGGGGATATTGGTCTAGGATATTCGTTACAAATTCGAGATGGTTGTTTGGGGGTAATATAATATGTTGTTTTGTCCATTATATTGAACGCTTTCGTATACACACGTATAGATTCGTTTTCTATCAAGTTATGTCAGATGGGGAAATCAAACGATGTAAAATACTTAAACTAATATGGGTATCATGTCACAGGGTGAAATGAGTAAAGTGATGGGTTACTGTTTGAGTTTTACTTGTTACTTGTACAAGGATTCCAATGGTCAAATTGCTTTGTCAGACTTATGCAACACAATTAAGATTTCATATTTCCAAGAACTCTTGCAACTGAGTCGAGAAACTTTTGAGCCTGGCTGTCCGTGAAAGTTAGACGTGTTACTTATTAATACTTAATCTTCTTTTTAGTTCTGTCCTGATTATGGAACAACAAATTTAGAAATTGCCTTTAATATCTGTGTACGTTTTTCAAAGCATCATGTAAAAGTAAAAGCAAACAAAACAGAATTAAACTATAAAGAAACAAAACAGAATTAAACTATAAAGCAAAAAGAAAAGAAAAGACACTTGACACTTCCTACAATCTCTTTGATATCTTTACTTTTTAAACTTATTTCACTGGTTTAAAAAAATCACTCGTTTCGTTTATTTGAATTGATTGCACAACAAATTGCAAAGGGTAGAATAGATATTCCTCTTTCAGCTCATATTAATGATACTAATTACAAACACAAGATAAATGAAAACACATTCAGCAATTGTCTACATATACACGTGGGGTATAGCGTGTCAACGTCAAAACATAATTTTGTCGTTATACATGCATAGCCAAGTCCTTGAACACTGCAGTTGCACACTCGTCGCTATTATACGTTGACTAGGTTGGTTGTACCTGAACCCACGATTGTACTTCATTAAATTGATTGAATAGTAATGTAATGCCTACGAGTCACTTTCTAGTACGAGGTCAGTAGTACTCAGACTAATTAATAATAGCAGCTAAACACAACACTGAACTCCCTGACCGCACGGAGGAGTCTTTTAAACCTTGGGATAATTGATTAAAGTCATTTCTTAAATCGGCAGGACTTTGCTTGATGGGTCAGGCTTTCAATTATTCACGGTGAGATTTATCTTGGTCATTGGACGTAATTGGCCGGTAATTTTTCCCTTCCAATTCAGGGTCGAAGAGGACGCATTAAACAAAGCTTGTGTGAGTAATGTTAGTGTTAAGAAATACAAGGTAAATTGTGAGTTTTAAAGTGGTAATAGAGCATGTTACATATTCAGTGAAGCTAATTAAGACAATTAAGTGTCGTCAATAAATGCCTATTATAAATTTGCTCTGAAGGCATCACACTAATTATTGAGTACAATACCAATCCATGGCTTACAGTCCATTCGATTTGTAATCACTATGATTGTCTCTGACTCTTAAAATCATGTAGACCTATTGACCCCAATTCACAAAGGAGGTATAAACCATGGGTAAGGTTTGAACCTCTGTAAGCGTACTAAAATAAGCGTAAATAAGCGCACATTGCCCATGCGCGCGCTCAAAGAAAATATATGATTGGATCGGATTCCGTGCGCACGTACGCTTAAAAATACCCAGGAGGGGGTTTAGACCATGGTTTAAACATAGGTTTAAACCAAACCTCCTCTTTGAATTCGGGCCATTGGCTTGAACCTGTCGTAAACATAAGCTGAATATACAGTATAATGGTTCATTTAATTGATCTTCGATCGGAGGGTTAATGGCTCGCATTCCTGCCCGGCACTAATTACCATATAGGAAAGACATTAATCTACATCACATTTTATCTCTCCCTATCCCGGTGTAAATGGGTACATGGTATATGCTTGAACGCTATGTATTGAGCTGCTGATTGTAATCTGGGTAATATGCACTGCAAAACACTTTGATCAATTACTCGCAAAAGAGAAGGCGTGATATGAATAACATTTATCATCATTGTTATAATAATTAATATGTCATTTATAATACCAGCTTTATTAATTTCCGCAATTCAATGGGCTCTTCATTCACATCATCAGTATGGTGATAAATGACACAATCTGGGTCCCGTTTCAGGAAACTTGTTATCAGTAACAACTGCCACATTCTATGACAAATTTGCTCTCAGCCAATCAGATGCAAGGATTTCAGTAGCTTATTACAACTATCGTAACTTGTTATTGATAGCAAGTTTTATGAAACGGGCCCTGGTTTAAACAAGTCTGCTCTTTATTCTTACTAGCAGATATACAAGTACAACTACCAAGTATAATTTTCCTATTACATAATGCTGCTGCTGCAATATGTGTAAATTTAACTGTAATGTGCATTGGGCATGTTGGGTATATGTATTGTAAATGTTAAATTTGTGTGAAATGTGCCGCTTCTCAGATCGACAAGTCTTTCACCTCTATATTTTCTCCTCCGACCTGGAGGAGTGTAGACATTAATATTGGAGCTAAAGACAACAGTGCTGTCATCTTTATCAAACAATGCGAAAATTGGCGCCTTGGTCAATTCAGTATAAATAATGAGAAAAACGCATTGCACTTATGGGAACTTTTTTTCCCTCTTATCGTCTTCCACTTTGTCGGTTTTTCTGCCGGCCGTCAAGACGTGACGGGGGATTTACGAACGATTAGATAGTCGTGGTCATTGATGTCCGGTCATGAGGAATGGAGGAAGATAGATGGCAACCAAGATAGAAGATAGAAACGGTCGTCAAAGGAAGGAAAAGAGCTCAACGACAAGAAGTACAACTAGTACAGGACAGACACATGGGTTGAGAGAGATAGAGAGAAACAGAGAGATGAGAGAGACAGACAGACAGACAGAGAGAGACCGAGGGACAGAGACAGAGAGAGGAAGAGAGAGAGAGAAAAAAAAATAGAAAGAGAGAGATAAACAAACACACAAACCGAAAGAGAGAGTGGGGCCGGGATATAGAAAACGTGGAGAAAAAAACAGAGAAAATGGGAAAAGATACAGGAAGACGGAGAACGGGAGAGAAAGAGAGGAAGAAATAGAAAGAGGGAGTACAAAAAATGAAGAGACTGGAAGACAAAAATGACTTAGGAAAGAGACATGGAGGCAAAGTGGGACGATGACATTATAGCAGCATTAGAAAGCAGTAGAGCAGCTAGACAGAAACCAAAAAAAAAAAAATGTAATGAAATAAAGGCAAAGGGAGAAATGGACTTATAATAATTAGCGATAAAAAATGCAGGACTTGGGGTTTGCTGATTTGTGAAAAGTTTCATCACATTATAAAGTGATACAGTATTAAACAAAATGTGATAGAGCGAAAGGTAAAGAAAATGAATGTGGAATTGGAAAAGAGACATTTCTCACCCTTGTCAATGAATGCCATAATAGAATGTGACACGAAATAAAGAGCGACGTGCAAAAACAATTAACTTTCACCTTAGGGATTCATTGGAGGAGATTATAACATTCCATGTGCATGGTACAGACAAGGGCAGGTAAAACAAACAGAAAAGAAACAAACAAAAGAAAACATCAAACATGGATTGGAAGGGCGCCAACAATTTAACGATCCGTTAACTGCGTTTTATGATGTCATCAAAATGACATTATCGATAATGCTGTATTAAACCATTTATCAAAATTAATAATGATAGTAAGTTAGTAACATTTGCTGAAAATCCTTAAATACGAATCAGTTAGATAAGTACGATAATGTAACTACGATTTTCATCAGTAAAGAAATAATATAGGCCTTCCTATTTTGGACTCATTGTATTTTTGACACTTTTATAAATGGAATCTTAGTTCTTAATTAAAATCTTAGGCTCAACGTGAGAGTGCATGAAATTCAGAGGGGCAAGAAAGAAAGCATACTCTGTCAAATCCTTCTATTCTTTTATTTTCAAATAGTTTGGGTTTCGAAAATATAAGGCATCGTTGCTTACTAAACACAAATGCATGCGCAGATGGTGTGCATCTGGAGTCTTAAGCAAGAATCTTTCGCTGGCGGACATTTACTTTGATATTCCACTGATAACTCTCACAAAGGGTGACACGACATTTGCTCCACAGTCCATATCTCGAAAGGTCAAAGGTTAAGGTCAAGGTCATGACTTTTTTTTTGTTAAGGACAATGTGAGGATTAGGATTGGGGTTAGGATTGGGCTTATGGTTAGGTTTATGATTAACATGGCAAAGTTAGACCGGAGCAATGGTCACAGGAGCAAATGTCATGGAACCCTCACATAGAGCTAACAGAGAGAGAGAGAGAGGGGAGGGGCAAAGCTTGAAGAAATCATGAATTTTCCATAGGTGACAGATATACAGGTACGAATACTACGTTCATATCTAAAATAGATAACGGCATCTGAAGAGAATTGAGACCGAGGAAATCTAATCTTAAAATATGATACCAAGAGACTAGACGGAACAGAACAGAACATAACATCCTCTCTTTATCCTCCCCCTCTTTCTCCCCCTCTCTCTCTCTCTCTCTCTCTCTCTCTCACACACACACACACTCAGCTTCTCTCTCCATCTCCATCTCTCTCTCTCTACCCTCCAACCTTTCTCCCCTCTCCCCCTGGCATACCCTACCAAAACAGCATTCCTTACACGCAATCTGGGGAGAAGGTTAAAGATCTCCGACCGTTACTCATTGTGCACATCCAAACAGAATATTAATGGATGACCAGTCGAGGCAGACCGATGACAAACGACTGTTATGATCCGTAACGACTTTGTGATGAACGATAATGACGCGTTTGTATGTCAAGGTAAGTTATAGCCGCTCCCCCCCTCCAAGTGAAATTCGATTATACCAATGCCACTCGCTGCCACTCTTCAACAAGCCCGCTCCTGCATTACTCCGCTACGTGGTATATTCCACACGTTGGCAACTTGTCAATGAAATGGCTCTCAAGGAAAACAAACGTAGAGGAAAATTGAGAAGGCACTACGATTATGTCCGACCTGTCGGGTAAGGGTGCAATGGAGCTAAATATAACCCGGACGAGCATTCACGGGGGTGTTCGAGGAAGGGCAGATGGAATTTTTAATTTGATTTACTAAGTCACATTATGCTTCCCGGCACGTTCAGCTCCTTTGTACATATAATGTGTATAGATTGACGGAAGACATCAGATACGCCAGAACTTCTTATACAATATGTTGCAAATTCATGGGGCAACAATTATCTTTCACGTAAATTTTTCGATATATTCGATGAAAGATTTTTTTCAGCATAATGCATGATGAGCGAACGCAATCGCTGGAAAGCTATGAAGACGCGTTAAAAGTTCTTTAAAATATGTGGCTATGCTTTTACACACTGTTGAATGTACAAGGTGATCGATTATTTGGTCAAATCAAGAACTCATTATGAGCAGGCCTAGAATTGGGAAAATATTCTTTTTGTTTCGGGAGATCCATTTTGAATTATGTTTGTTGCATTTCTAGCTTATTTCTAGCTTATTCTTAAGCTATTCAGCAAAGCGACACCCTACGACCGTAGGTATTAAAGATTGCACCCTTAGCAAATCATATTTGATTGTATTGATCTACCAGAACAAGCCGTTTGCGATAATTCGTGATTATGCGCAAGAACAGCTTTGTGCTCTTTAAGCTCAGCGATAAACATAAAGCATGATGAACGGTTCAGAGAGAGAGAGAGAGAGAGAGAGAGAGAGAGAGAGAGAGAGAAAGAGAAAGAGAGAGATACAGAGAGAAAGAGAGAGAGATAAAGGGGGGGGGGGGTCGGATAAGCCATAACCGTATTATGCCTTCCAGAAATGCTCGCAAATCGATTTTTGTCAAGAGGTTCTAACAAAATCTCTTTCCGCTTTAGAATAATAGAGAAAGGGTGAAGTGAAAGAGTACGAGAGAGGTCCCAACATAACGGTTATACCAACAGAACAAAGAGCAATAAAGAGAGAGAGAGAGAGGGGGAGGAATGGAGAGAGAGAGAGAGAGAAGGGAGAGAGAGAGAGGGTGGAGAGGGGGGGGGGGAGACAGGGGGAGGTGGTATATGTAAATGAAATATAGCTAAAAGGAGAAAGACAAAAAATAAGATTAAACAATTTCAGCCATCCACAATACGCACGTACTTATTATGTTTTCATCTGCCCTCTTGATATCTTTTATTCAATAATAAATTGGCTTCAATTATTTGACCGATTTATACTGTCTAGTCTCTTTTTTTAACCACCTTGAACTAAAAAAAAGGGAAATTATATTTTTTCCCCAGGAGAGGCACCTCAATATAATCATGTAATCATTTACATACATATTGGATCCATAATTCATGTTGATATGGTCGGTCGATGTTATACCAATTAGAGATGCCCGGATCAAGGATATTTGGATCTCGGTTGTCATTATGCCTCTAAATTATTGCTTACAGTTGAAAATAAAATGATATCACTATCAACGCGAAGGTGGACAAATCATATAGGATCATGATCAAAAATGCATCGTTATGGCTAAATTGTTTGCACTTTATGCGAAAATGGGAGCTAAAAATGGGTCATCATGCATCAGTAAATTTTCATTCAATTATCCATCCTAATCAACTTAATGGCCGGAGAATCAATATTAAAGTCAGATGAAATCAAAGCTCCTGGTTTAATGTGAGCAGTCATTATCAGTCCGCCGCGTTATTTAACTCGCTCTTCTCCATCTTGAATTCAAGAGCATTGATGTGCGAAAATAAATCAGGGGAAAGTGCATTACAGTAATGAAAAGCTTAACCGTGTGTAAACCCCTATGGAGATACCATCGCTATAAGACCTATAAACTCACTTGATTCACCTATAAACTCACTGGAATCAAGAAGAAAATATCATCCTAAAATTACTCTCAACGTTGATGTACCCGTCTCGTCGTTCTTACTTTATATTTATCTACACACATCTCACACAATGTTGATTAATCATTGATTACTTTGCCAAGTTTTACTTAATTTCTGGCTGGGGGGGGGGGGGGGGGGTCTCTTTTTTTCTTTTGAAAAAAAAAAATAAAAAGACATTTTACACAAAATTCTAAATAACTTTTAAATACAACTGTATCAATTGTACGCTAAATTTACGAACACATTACCTCTAAGCTGCTATTTGCGTCAATGAACCCAAAACAATTACACAATAATAAATCAGATATCAGCGTCTTAATAATAATCAATATTATTCCCACTAAATCCAGGGATAGGAGTTGGTAAAAGTGTTAGTGACGATAAGGGGTCAAGGCTATCATAATACAAGGTAATGGCCGATGAATTTAATATTCATTTATTTTTGCAGCACTTGGCCTCAAGTTATAATCACAATCGTAATCGATATGTTTATTTTGTTTACGGGCAGCTTGAGCTAGATGCATTCAAACTCTTTAAAAGAAGAACTACCTCCATGTCGCTTTTCTTTTTCTTTTTCTTTTTCGAGAATGAGGTCAGTTTGAGCCGTGTTTTGATTGACGGTGATGGTCAGGGCTCTGGTTTCGAACGACACGTCGCGCTAATCAAATGGTGTCCCACGGCTACAGTCACACGTTAGCGGGCTAAATGTCAGGCCACGGAAATCAATGGGTGGGACTGTGAGGACCCGTCGCCTAGCTTGGTATGGCCCACGGGTCGTGCACAATGGAGACTCATCCGAGAGGTAGAATTTCTCCCTAAAATAGAACCGGGGGGGGGGGGGGGGGGGGAGGTAACGAGACAAGGACAGGGCTCATCCCTATATCATATTTACTTAAATATTCATTTTTTTTTCTTATGCATTTTTGTTTACTTTAAATTTATCAGTGATAATACACTGCAAAAACCAGGGTGTTAATTTAACACCATCTCGGTATCTATATTGGGCTACACCAGATAAGTAAAACAACACCAGTTTCGAATCAAACTGGCGTTGTTTTAACACTAACTGGTGTTGTTTTGACACTTATCTGGTGTAGACCAATATCAAACTGGTGTTGTTTTAACACTAACTGGTGTTGTTTTGACACTTATCTGGTGTAGCCCAATATGGATACCGAGATGGTGTTAAATTAACACCCTGGTTTTTGCAGTGTAACAATGATAATAAGAATAAAAATAATGATAATGATAATAATAATAATAATAATAATAATAATAATAATAATAATAATAATGATAATAATGGCAATGCTGATTATGATGAGGATAGTCATAGATGACTAAAGATACTTGTATACTGTGAAAGTTCAACCATAAGATATATATACCACGTAGAGGTGTCGTGGTATAGTGGTTCATTCACTTGAATCTCAATCAAAAGGTTGATGGGTCGGATCTCAGGCCAGCACCGACGCGTCGCGACGTACATTGGCAAGACCTTTTTCGACATTTATTTGCTACTCTCCGCCCAGGTGGAAATGGGTAGCGCTACATTATAATTATGGCGGCTATAAGCTTTGACCGCGGTATAATGTTGGTCATGAGCGCTATACAAGAAACGAACATGATTACTATTATTGTTTTTAAGAAATCTCGGATTCATAAGGAAAATATTTAACTCGCTCTGCTGCCGAAAAATCGTTCATGCACTTATTTCTTCACGTTTTGATTTTGGAAATGCTTTGCTTTATAATTTGCCTCATACTCTATTAAAGAAATTGCAAACATTACAAAATTCTGCTGCACGCATTGTGACACTCAGACGAAAATATGATCATATAACTCCCACACTGAGATCTCTCCATTGGTTACCACTTCAAAAACGTATTGTTTTTAAGTTGTTACTTTCTGTATTTCATGTTGTTAATTTATCTGCTCCTCTTTACATTCAGGCATTATTAATCAGTTACATTCCTCCAAGGTCGTTACGTTCTTCAAATATGGGGCTTTTAAAAGTCTCACAATGTAAGAAATCATGGGGGTATAGGGCCTTTGCTCACGCTGGGCCATTGCTATGTAATCTATTACCTATTGAGTTACGATCTATTCAGAATGTAGATCTCTTCAAAACACAGTTGAAACGTTATTTATTTGTTCAATATTATGGTAATTAATAATGAATTTGGTTTGTTTTCAGCGCCTTGAGCAACTTATTTTCAAGATGGATTTGGCGCTATAAGTCACATTTATTATTATTATTATTAAATCGGAAATACTCCTTTTAGTCTTCTTTAGAATGATTATGGTAATTCGTATCATTCCATGCATGACATACCTTCCCAGCTTAACCACGCCAATTTGACTCTCCGTGTTATGCTTTGAATCAATCAATATTTAGTTACCTATAACGATCGACCTTGTCATTTATGTTTTTGAACTAATCAACTCCCTAGTCAAGCTTTAATTGACAGAGATAAGATCTGCCCAATAGAACGAACAGAACAATATAAAAGTGCGTTGACCAGATCCGTTGGTGGCATTAATACTGATTCAATATTCAAAATCGATGAAGAACGTGAACAGACATTTTGGATTCCTACACGACGATACATAGGTGAACATAATGCAGTGAGCAAAACAAAACTAATGTACTGATGACTGCATGGAGTACCTTGTATTAACACAAAAGAGACCACTGCTAGCTTTCTCATTAAAGGTTATATCGAGTTATTCAATTACAATGTGAAAGAAATTGTCTGTAAGTTAGTGGTATTGTCTGATTATGTAATCATTACTAATAATGGTGTTTTGTTACGTTTTCGGAATTTTCAAAATGGTAAGAATTTGACTACTTGAGAAATTCACAAGCCGTGAAAAACACTGCACATGTATTTGGGTATACACACAAAAAACTGTGGTCCTAATTTAAAATTATTTCTAGACATATTCGGAAGACCAATGCTTTTTGTATCATAATGCTGCTATGATATACTTCCACATATGGCTAAAAAGAATAAACCCGTTGCCCCGTGGAGCCGGGTGGTCCCTGTATTAACCATATGCGAATTTGAAAATTCACTAGTGAATGGGAGGTGACTATTTCTTTTTTTCACCTTTACCGGAACTCATCCTCCTCTTTAATAGCAACACTACCCATTTTCAATTATCGATGTAATTACATTCCGTGACATGCAGCTTTTAATCAGGCTTTCTATTAATTAAAGTAACGGAGACATGAACACTCGAGGCCATGTTGTCCTAGTTAAGAGGCTTACAATGAAATAACGCCGTTGCTACATTGCCCCTTTTTCCTAGCAGGAGTTTCTTTAAATATTTCGTACCAGGATTTATGTGAATATTGATACGAAATTAATGTTTTATGTGTGTTTTACATGTTTTACATACTGTTAGCAGAACCCAGCTCGATACACAATGATATAAATCAACTAAGTGAAATAGACCTAACGCAAGATTTATTGTATGATATTTATTTCAATACTATGTATTTCAATTATAACATATTAACGCAGATTCTTGAGACATGTAATCGAGGACGCTTACCGAACATTACAAATTCTCGTTCTGTTTTGTAGAAGTCCTAGGAAAAGAAAACCATAACAAAGCAATAAGCAAGTTCGTAATAATTATTTAAGGTACAAATAACTCTGAAATGACCCTAAAATGACAGCGTATAAAGGTCAGTAATTGTACTCGCTATACTATGACCTTATCTGCACATGCGCAGATTATAATTACGAAGTGGATTATTATTGCATATTATTCAAATATGGGTCAAATGCAAAAATAACTATGGTAATGCTAACCAAATAGTCAATACGTGTTTGAATTCTGTTACTCCAATTCTCCTTTAAAAACCTTTAGTCTAGACATTCGTACGGTACTGGATTAATATTATTGTAATAAAAAACGAAATGTCACATCATACATACACATATCTAGCTTTGTACATGAAAACGCACTTTCATTTGCAAGACATTAAATATTGCAAGTCAATAGTAGAAGCATAATTGTTGATCACTTTCCTACACCTGGATCGACAGGGATAACTTTACATAACATGCCTTGTCTAGTGGGCCTCACCACCAATACGGTGTTCGAACCATCAACCCCAAGATTGAATGTTAATAGGGTCACAATGGTCGCGCAAAAATTTCCCAGAGATGTACCGTAGTCGAGTTTTATCTCAACGCGAATCGCCACAATAAGACTATAAACATGCCGAAATCGAGGGCATCACAGTCTACATAAGCAGGCAGGCGAGCTGGTGGGTTATCAAAGTGTGTTACGGGTCGCGAGTCCATGGAACCCGTTGACATTTGAGCGGATTTTCTTCCCGTCATCTAAACCGATATTCCATCCCACCTGCCCGACGATTCGCCAAGAGATGAAAATTATTATCGATGTGAATTCCATTTGGAATTTATTATCGTTTTATTTTTGCTTTCTTTCTTTAATAGTTTTTGTTGCTATCGTTGGTCATGATGATGGATACTATATCTGTTAGTTTGTGATTTGTTTCCAGATGGGGTCATGATGTTGGCACTGATAGTTTGGCCGTCGGATCAAGCTACCTCTAATGGGCTTGGCTTCACTTCTTTATATGGAGATCTATTATCTCTCTTTCTTTCTGTCTGTCTGTCTGTCTGCCTGTCTCTGTCTCTCTTTCTCACCCCTCTCTCTCTTTCTCACTCTTTCTCACCCGCCCACCCCCTCTCTCTCTCACACACGTTTTCTTAGTTTCTTTTTACTGTATTTTTAAATTATTCATTCTGTCTAGCTTCTTTAATCTCTTTATATTATGAAATTGTGTTAATTTATCATTTATGATGTAATCAAAAGATGAATGTGCACATGCATATCACTTTTAGTTACTACTTGAAAGTAGAAGTCATGTAATCATATTTCTTTATTTGACCCACTATCTTGAGCCATGCAATATTCTAAAAAGCCGATCATGTAAGATTACATCTTTAAGTTTACAAATCCGTTCCATACAATTTTTCAATGTATACATGGTATATGTATATAATGTGGTACAAATCATGCAAACCTGCCATCCGCCTTAATAAGCGATGGACCTGGTATAATTGCAATTTTCACTATTGTTCTTATGTTAATACTCTTTTAAATGATTTCTTTTTTGACATGTTTATACCTTGTATATTGCATTCTGCTTTTCTTGGGTAAAGAAACGATATCAACAATGAATAAATTCAACGTTGGGTTGGATTGAAAAAAATCTGAAGTGGCTAAAAAACCAAAACAAAGCAAACTTTTGCATATGTTCCCCAAAATTTGTCGTCCCTCTTCTACGGCAATTTTCAGCTGTCTCTTATATATCGTTTTCACACACTTACCTCCCCTCTTGTCCAATGGGTTTATTTACACTCACTGAATATTCACATTTTCATTGGATCTATTTCGAAATAATATAAGCATCACCTCAACACGTAATTGTGAGGGAAAAAAAGGTGTCATCGCCTTGCTCTACTTTTTATTTATCGCAACGAGGCGGCACTTTGCGGTGAAGAGCTGCACCTCACATAGTGTTAAACATCATCCCATAACCTATTTCAAAACTAAAATATATCGTATGCGCACTCTTGTTGATTGAAACGACAATAAAAAAGTGCTGATACGCATGTAAGTCCACACGCTAATTACTTTAAAATATATACTGACAAAATCAATAATCTATAGGTTATCATGATTATAAAGCTATTATTCTGTACACGGTGACGGAAATGGCAGCTTGTACGCGTTTTTGCAATGTACATTATTATCCTAGAAATTGCTCCATGTTCCAGCGGCACTAGAAACACTTCAATCATATCCAATATGAGGGGAGAACTAGGTATTAATGAGTACTAGATCCATAATATATTATGATGGCTGTGCAAAAATTATTATAAAACTGAAAGTAATAACGATACATACTAGGATCTTTGGACGTTTCAAAGGACGGCAGACAAAAAGTTAACGAGGTACAAAGTATAATATGATTGATTGACCTTAATAAAACTGACCTTTGAAATGCCAACTGAAATGAATTGGATTCGTTCAGAGTATTAAACTATTGCCTATGTACTTAGGGTATTAATACAAGCAATGAGATAAAGCCATTAGATCGGTTTTTGATCAATTAGCTAATGTGACTGTAGCGAAGAGCAAGGGGAATTTCGTATGCTGAATATAATTTGATGAAGAGTATTGTTTCTCTCCCTTAACCTCTTCGTATCTCTTTCATGTCTTTTACATTTTCATTTCCTAAAATTCTCTCTTAATGCATTTTTTGATTTCCCATGCCAGTCTCTGGATCTCTTAATCGATATTATATTTTTTTGAAGAAATGAAATAGTGAAAAACTGAGATTCTTTATTTGAACTGTGGACAGTCAGTATTCAAGAAAAATGAACTTGTTGAGTATATTTTGGTTCTGTTACGTGATATCGTTTAACACTCCGTATTGTGAATTTCTAACACTGTATAAAAATGTAACTTTTTTAAAGATGGAAGGTGAAGGTTTGATAGCGTAGCTTCTAGGTTTAAAAATCACATTTCAAGGGTGCCAAAATGTGAGAAATGCATTATATCGGGTTCCTTATTGCTTTCCAAGAGGTATGGCTATTGCTCCACTTTCATCCTGCAAAGTATTTAGGACCATTATTTAAAATGTTAGCGGTTACAAAGATATATTAAGTAGGTTTCTTTCTCTCTTCCTTTTCCTTTCAACAGGTGGCCTCAGATCCTACATCTTGATTCTGAATTGTCCATTCAACCAGGTATAGTCAGAGAGCGTACCTGGGACATTAGCTTGCTTTTTTTAGTTCACAGGCCATAACGTCCTTACGACCTACTATTAATGGAAAGGCAATTATGCCAACCAAGTGTGCGTCTGCCCAGCGAAACGTTAAGTGGAGAGAGAAAAGAATGTCGACTCAGGGAGATAATTGAAGGGTAACGGGTAAAGAGGAGGACGGTTTGGAGTTGAAACGTTCAGGAAATCAAGAAGGAAAGTCGAGCAAATGTTGGAAATATTGGGAGGGATGGATGGCGTTTCGGAAATTTGGACAGGAGTCGGGTATACGAGGAGGTCGTAGTCTGTAGGAATTGATGGCAGGGATAAAAGGGAAATGTTGTCAAGATTACATCTCTGTCACATTTCACCGTCCCCGTTATTAAAGGAAACTGATAATTCCAACTAACATGTGAAATGAATGTTATTTGTCATGGATTTGGTTTTGTTTTGTGTATCCATTCGATTCAGGCTTTCAACCAAAAAATAGATAGCTTTCTTGCCCTTTTTCACTTCCTAGGCAAATCCATTTGCATTTCGGGTCGTCAAGAGCAACTTATTCACGAAGTACGCATGAAGTTTAAATAGAAAATTGATCAATTCAAGTATCGCTATTATTTTTTACCTGTACTAACTATCCCATTCCCATTTCATCAACATTCGGAAACAGAATAGATTCATATCTAACATAGATTGTATCAACAGTAACAGAATGAATGACTGAAAAACCCCGATATGCAACGATGATATTCCTCTATACATCATAAAGCACGTAGAAAGAGACTGTCCCATTTAATCCTTTCTCGTCTTAAATCTAACCGCGTAATATTTGAGAGGGTAACAAAATCAGAGATAAGACGCATTTGGTGAAATAAAGGTATGTATTTTGACGATTGATAGACAAATAGTATCTGGGGGATTAAAATAGAGTGGAACTAAGGTATATTTTCGGAATATAATGGATTAAAAACGAAATAGAAGAACGTAAAGTAGTTTGTCTGTAGGGTCATGTTAGGAGATGCGGTTCAATATTCAACTTGTTCCATATCTACCGTAGATGATAAGGCCTTTCCATTTGTGACCTTTAAAAGGATTGCAACAAACATTATTTTAAGTACATGGGATATGCTTTGTGATTGAAATCTTTAATAAAACGTGAAGCATTTGGAACGCAGCTGCAATATTGAGCCGACTTTCATCATCAACAACAACCTCATAGAATAAATGGAGTTTCAATATCCGGAACGTTGCTTACCACTCGCTTCTCCGAATCACGGCCTTCGATGTCGGATTAGGTTGTATCGTTCAAATAATAAAACAAGGGATATGTACTAAAATTTCTTTGGGATATCACATTGCACAGCCATGCGTAAGACAAGAGGATTATAAAAGGGCACTGTGGTAGAGCAGTGGTCTCGTAAGGTCCTGGTTTCGTAACCAAGTCAATGTGCTAGTAACCTTAGGGAAAGTATCAGTCCTCAATAAGTAATCCCTCGGATGATAATGATATCCGCGGATCTATTAGCTTATTTTTCTTTCCTTTGTCATTTTCTCAGCATTCAGGTTATTCAATTATTAAAAATATTAAACAATAAATGTTTGTAAACGAAGAAGCTTGACTGGGGAGGAATTTTTTTTTTTTTTTTTAAATTTGTAAACAAATCTTTCGGCATATTACTCCCAGTGTTAAAGTAGAACACTGAAGAAAATCACAAATATGGCAATTAATGTATCACTAGAAATTGGGAAGCTTACAGATGGCAATCGTATAAGTTTTATGTCAACTGCGTATATGATGATTATAAAAACAACATAAATAAAAGCTCTTCTCAGCTTGTGGAATATCCGAGGATTCGCCAGAAATATAGCGATGTTTTGATGTCGTCATACGAGGGATCGATCCTGCTTAAGCAGACGACGTCCTATAATGAATGAACGTAATTGCAATGCAATTATTTATCAAATTATAAAGAGTTTGGTACATTTAAACATGACCTTATTTCACACCATTCTAAAAGGGAAAGTGAACTGATTCTGATAACTAAAACCGTTTGATTGTAAATACACAGGAGAAGGGTCAATGATCAATGAAATAAACCCCATTTTCAAATTGAAAAGCCCTGCGAATAATAGCTGGATGGTATTCGTTCCCTCTTGAAACGCCGAACATGCCGCGGTGCAAGCAGCTGAAAATACAATGGCGTCTTATTTTGTTTACAAGTGACTGATTCCTTTATTTTTTTAACGCTGCATTTTTCATCAAAATAATACCATACACGAAGTTAAGAGTGAGGCAACAGACTAACATTAAGACTGACGCTAGTCAAGTAAGAGAAATAAGTAAAGAGGAGATGACAAAACAGGCACTGAAAAATGTGTATAATGTTATGGGACATCGTCTGCTTAGACAGGACTCGCCCCTCTTGTGTCGTCACACATCTCAGCAGCGTTCAAGGAGCTTTTCAGCTGCTATATCGGGGGCTGTATTTTACCGTTTTATAATTGATAATAATCATTAATTCAAATGTTTCCAAGCTTTAAATTTGGATAACCTTGTTTAATTTATGCCATCTATGCAATAATAAGTATTAAGCCAATATTTAAAATCATCAGTGTTCTACTTTAAAGATCGTATGCTCGATCTGTAATGAAAAACACAAGTCAGAAAAAATTGGAACCAGCGGGATTCGAACCTGTCATCTACTGCTTGCCGGGCAGCGACTTAACCACCAGGCTATTCTGGTTCACGGCCAAGTCACGACGAACTAGAATCAAATACCCAAGATCCTCTTCTTTCTGACTCATTAATATTCAAACGGTCCGCCGTGGACAATGGTTAGTAAACGAAGAAGCTTGACTGGGGAGGAATTTCATTACAGATCGAGCATACGATCTTTAACACTGGGAGTAATATGCCGAAAGATTTGTTTACAAATTAAAAATTCCTCCCCAGTCAAGCTTCTTCGTTTACTAACCATTGTTCCACGGCGGACCGTTTGAATATTAATGAGTCAGAAAGAAGAGGATCTTGGGTATTTGATTCTAGTTCGTCGTGACTTGGCCGTGAACCAGAATAGCCTGGTGGTTAAGTCGCTGCCCGGCAAGCAGTAGATGACAGGTTCGAATCCCGCTGGTTCCAATTTTTTCTGACTTGTGTTTTTCATTACAGATCGAGCATACGATCTTTAACACTGGGAGTAATATGCCGAAAGATTTGTTTACAAATTAAAAAAAAAAAAAATAAAAAAAAAAATAAATGTTTGTGTTTTTCATTATAGATCGAGCATACGATCTTTAACACTGGGAGTAATATGCCGAAAGATTTGTTTACAAATTAAAAATTCCTCCCCAGTCAAGCTTCTTCGTTTACTAACCATTGTTCCACGGCGGACCGTTTGAATATTAATGAGTCAGAAAGAAGAGGATCTTGGGCATTTGATTCTAGTTCGTCGTGACTTGGCCGTGAACCAGAATAGCCTGGTGGTTAAGTCGCTGCCCGGCAAGCAGTAGATGACAGGTTCGAATCCCGCTGGTTCCAATTTTTTCTGACTTGTGTTTTTCATTATAGATCGAGCATACGATCTTTAACACTGGGAGTAATATGCCGAAAGATTTGTATACAAATTAAAAAATTCCTCCCCAGTCAAGCTTCTTCGTTTACTAAAAATATTAAACAATAAATGTATAGGACCACTCCACTGTAGATATGACCACTAAAATGTTGACTTTAGGTAATGATGATTAACAGTCTAATGCAAAATATCTGAAAGAGAAAAATTATTGGAAGACACAAACTCTCTATAAACATACTTCACAATATCTTTCAATCATTAAAAGTCTGACAAGGTATTATAGTTAAATGTAAAATTAAAAAATGTGGATGTTAAAACAAAACACGAAAGAAAGACACAACATACATGTTTTGTAGTATCGTTAAATAGTTATGCTTTTACTAAATGGAGTTCCAGCATTCATTTTGGATAGTGATATGCCCCAGGAAATATGAAATGACTTCCTCGGGTTCTAAATTTTGTCATGAACTCCTCGAAAGTGCACTGCCATGTCTCCCTATATCATACAAGGAATCGATTAGGTAATGGGTACGATCGATCAAACACTGTATTGTTTTCCGGACGGGTATGGTTATTTTCAATTTTTATTCCTGTCTTTCTATTTCTTTCTCAATTCCTGTATCTCTACTGACTGGAAAAAGAGTAGCGGCGTATCAAGAATAAATCAGAGCCGGCGAACCTCCCCTCCCCATGATGGTCCAGAAATTGTAACGGGTCTTACACACGCGGGGGTTGTCCCCTATTTATTAATTTCTGGATACGCCACTGAGAGGAGTCAAGCCTGATCACTGAGTGAAGAGGTCTACCCAATTCATAGATGAATTCGTTACTGGCGTGACGCATTGAAGTCATTGAATCTCAAGTTTTTAGTAAACATTGGCGCGTTCCGTCGAAACCTGTTTGTGAGATTATACCTCCAGGGTAAAGGGAGGCTGCTTCGGTCTACCTTGCTCTCAGATAGAAAGCATTCCTCCGAGAAGACAAATAAATTATACTAAAATGTGATGAGCAACAACAGTAAAAGCACTATGTTTGTAAGTATTAATAGTAAGGCAGTAGCAGCAGCAGTAGAAGAAGTAGTAGTAGTAATAGTAGTAGTAGTAGTAGTAGTAGGAACTTAAAGGAACTTAAACCCCAGGACCGACTTCCAGCTTAACTCAACCCAACTCAATGTTGTTCAAAATCTCATACTACTCGGAATCACAATTCAGAATGATCTTGCCAGAATCATGAAATAACCCCCCCCCCCACGCTTTGCATCCCAAACATTTTCACTTCTCAGATTCCATGCCTAGATGTAATGACTCATTTTGCATGGTTATGGCTTTCTAACTTGGTTATATTTATGTATTCCTCCAAAATCTTCCCCTTTCTAACTATCTCCTTCTTTCTTTCTCTTCCCTTTTCTTTCCTATTCTTTACATTTTCTTTCTTTCTCTCACTTTTCACACTTGTTATCTTATTATTTGTGTAGCGTAAATCTTAGTATTTTCGTTTTGCTTCCAATTATGTATCTTTTTATATATTTGATGCGATTCTATTGTATATATGCACATATATATCTCATTGTAAATTGACCCCTTCAGACCCTGTGCTGCTAGTCAATCATCATATACCATAATAAATAAGTAAATAAATAAATAAAAGTAGTAGTTGTAGCAGTAGTAGTAGTAGTAGTAGTAGTGCTACTACAAGTAGTTATCTTCGTCGTCGTCGTCGTAACCATGGTAACAGTAGAAGTAAAGTAGTATTAGTAGTGATAGTAGTAGTAGTAGTAGTAGTAGTAGTAGTAGTAGTAGTAGTAGTGGTGGTGGAAGTATTAGTAATAGTATAGGTTTTCCCCGTCAAATTCATCAATACAGGATCCATATTGATGCACAGTCGCTCGATTTCACGTGACTTTGAATACTCGTCAAGATCAACATTCACTAGCCTAAAATGAGCATTCAAGTTGATTTGTTAGACAAGCGATCGCATACTTTTATCATGCATTTTGATAGAATGAGCATACAAATTAGAATTTTACCTAATGAACATTCAAATTCACGAGAGCTTCGGATCGCGAACATTTGGGAATTCGAATTCATCAATAGACAAACATGTTCGCGATTTAAGCAATGGATTTAAAGGAGAATGAAACTCGACAAACATTTAGTTGATAATCATGTGAAAAAATTTCTGCCTGTTCAAAATATCTTGAAAATACTCCTATTCGATTACTCAGACAGGAGAACGATCTATCTAAAATTTGCAGATTCCTTGCTAGATATTACCCCATGGGGCCTGTCATTTTGAAAAAAACTGTGATGTCATAGTCGTACATGTCCATTTACCTGTATACAATGGATATAATGTTGCATAATGAATAGCTATTGCACAATTAAAGCCACCCATGCAAAATGGCAGCCATCTTGATACCCCCATTGTCTTGCACAGATGATATCTGAGAGCAGTTGTAGATCTTTGTCACTTCTTTGAAGAATTGACAAACCTTTGTCTGACCAAGAAACAACTTGTGCATGCAAAATCCTGCTTAACAAAAGAAACAGCTGAACCAAATATCTTGACACAAATAGGTTATATGACAGGAGAAAAGTATTTTTTTTTAATGTACATGACTACAAAAATGGCTTATTATGAGAAAATCTAGTGTCATGCATTCCACAGGTGATTACGAGTTGTCAACTGAAAAAAAAATAAGATTAGACTAAATTTTAAAAAAGACAGACAATATGATGGGAAAGCCTACTTTGAATACGCTGAACACATTTGAAACGATTCAGTATAATGAAAAGTAAAGGGTAGTCCAATTACACCCATATGATTTGACGACTACATCAGTTCTGAACTAATCAATTTTGAAAACATGAGAATGCATAGATGATGAATAACTTGACTGCCTATTAATGAAAAGGAAAGTAAAACTCGAGATAGAATCCGCGCCCGAATCGTCATGAATGAATATGAATGTGTGTGTGTGTAATTGGGTTTTTACAGACGTGTATCAATCAGATATGATTATTTACGTCTGGGACCGACCTTTAACGTCACCATCCGAAAGACGTGACTCAGTCTCGAACCTGGGTCCGCTGAATCAGTTTATAACTTCCACTGGTAGCTGGATTACAGGCGCACGCCACAACGCCCAGTTGGGCCGTATTCTGAAAACGATGTTATATTTTATGTTAGTAAAACTATGTTAATTGTCATAACAAATCAAAATCAGGACATTTCATTGGTTAATGATTACGTAAAGATGGCTGTGCTCGCGTAAAGTCAACAGAGACATCTGCGCAAGCACCAATGATTAGTGTTTATTGCGCGCAATCTCAGTTTGTTATGACAAGTAACATAGTTTTCCTTAATATAAAAAATAACATAGTTTTCAGAATACCGCCCCTGGTGACGAGCTATTCCATGAATCTGCTTTTTATAAATAAGCCTCAATGCTTGGAATCAGTTTGCATATTTGTAGCTATATCCGGAAAGGTATGCATAAAATTTGCATACATTACCGAAGCGGTTTATTGAACGACGATGAATAGACCTGTTTACTAAGTTATTCAAATTTTATGCATACTTTTGAAACAAAGGTTGTTCTTGACAACCTTAAAGCTTGCCAGAGGCTTGTCAGACATAGCAACAAGTAATGTATGCAAACTGGATTCCAAGTATTGTAGTTCATTCATTAATAACAGGTTAATGGAATACCTCGTTACTAGGTCCCCAGGAAAGAAACATCCATAAATTTGAATCACTTAGTAAACAGGTCTATTAATTTGGATGTTCGAAGCACATTTATGGATGCTGGAAATAAATTTGAACGACTGAAAACTAATATATACAAAAGGAGCAAACGGGACGAGCAAATCGCTTGAATACGAGCGTTTTGGAAATGAATTTGAAAGCTAATTTTGCGAATTTGACCAAGAAAACTTATAGTACTAGTAGTACTAATAATGGCACTGTGCGACTACTGCATGTGCAAGAGATTAATGTACAAGATTATGTCTACTACTGATAATAGTGAATGTGTGGGCTTAACGCCGTCCTAGATTTTCCCAGCTACAATTGACTGCTTTGTGTTAGCTGCATACTGCGCTTTGTGCAAGAACGGCTCACCCGTCCACTGGCTTCTACCTCGTCCAGTAGTCAGATCGAGAACGCCTCAAACATGGTTTTTGCCGCCTTCTCTAAAACGTCAACTTTGCTTCACCCATTGTTAGCTTCATGCTTCACCTACTTTGTAAGTAGTCAACACGAAGCAGTCCATTGTGGCTGGGAGGATCTAGGACGGCGTTCTAGTTGACACATCCGAAAACTCCTTACTACTGACAATAAAATGTCAAGGCAATTTAGAAATAATGGCAAAGAAATGGATTGAAGATAAGTGACCAACGAGATTGATGACAGAAAAAACTAGTTGACGTTCGAATAAAATAAACATGTACTTTGCCCAATATAATCACATGACTTTGCATCTCCTTATAGATCTAGATTAATGCGTTATCTTGTATATGTGCTTGAGGATATTTTGCAACCGCAGTGCCTGGGGACTCATTTTGAGAGAACTTATGCATTTCTAAGTGAGCCATGTTTCAGACGTTTTTGACAGACGCATGCTCTGAAAACCTACTTTTGTAATAACCACAATAACGCGGCCTATTCAATATTTACATGTTTCGAAACCAGGCCGGATGAATAACAAATTCTTGTTATGGTATCATAAAAACGACAATTTGAAATATGAAGGCCTTGCAATTCCATACATACATGTAAAAACGCTAATTAGAACGTCATGAAAATGTATTCACTATGGATACGTCAACCATGTCAACACGGAATGGATTTGCCTGGGAAGCGAGAAAAGGCAAGAAAGCTATTTCCTTTGGTTAAAAGCCTGAATCGAATGGATATAAAATGGAATTAGCATTTTCAGGTCGACCACAGAAAGTGATGTTATTTGTTACTGTGAGGAGGTCAGTTGCCTATCACTGTGTGGTTACTGACCCTATGATTATACAATACTGTCACGTAGCAGGACTAATGGTCAGTCATTTCAAACGTTTCTTCCCTGGTATTCATCTTGATCACTCTCTATCGTTACCCTCGCTCTATATCTATTCATCCTTTACCCCCTTTTAAAATCTTTCTCTCTGCCTCTCAAGTGGCGTAGACGAAATTGATGAACGGGGCAGGGGCGGAATATAGACGAGTAGGCTGTCTCAAACTCGAGGCCTTCAAAATCGGGAATAGAGTATGCTGGATTGCTGGACACGCCACTGCCTCTCTCACACACAAAATACTCTCTTTTCACTATCTTCCCTCCCCCTTCTCTCTCTCTCTCTCTCTTTCACTCTCTCTCTTTCTCTTTCTCTCTTTCTCTCTCTCTTTCTCTTTCTCTCTCTCACTCAGTCTCCGTCCTTTTTATCTCTCACCCCCTCTCCCTTGCTTTCTCTCCCTCATTCATCTCTCATTCATTTCTCTCTCTCTCTCTCTCTCTTCTTCATCTTTTCCCCTTTAACTCTCCTAAAAATAACGATTTACGTCATGAGGTCAACGCTTTGAGTGCCCATCAGATCAAGCGGAACAAATCCTGTCGAATAATAATGTGAAAGTCATGCAGTGGCATTGTTCATGATTTCTACATCTTCTTCTTTTTCCCTTTTCTTATTACCCCTTCACCCCCATGCAGTATTCCGAAAAACCAATAATTCTACTTAACAAATTGACTTCCATATCAGTGACCCACATCCCATTATATTCGTACACGTATACGCTCTTGTTGTCTGCTTCTACAGGTAACCTTCTCACCGGAGAGCGTGGGTGAAACTTCCTGCAAGAAGGTAAGAGATTCGGTGTGGCATCCGATTTATTGAAAGGCTGGACACTCTTAGGATTCATTACCAATGGATAAGGATATGGAATCTTTAAGAAGGTACTTAACCTTGCTCTACTTTGTCGCTACCTTATAAATGGGACAACATATAAGAGTTTTAGACAGTTGACTTTGATTGGATACAATACATCGGGGAAACAGGGCCCTAGGGTGTCGCTAGACCATTTTTGTATGGGGTAGGGGTGTCGAAACTAATTCGCCTACAATATTGGGAGAATCTTTGGATGACCACAAACGAAAATAGGAGGGCACCTCTTTGTTTCGTTTGTGCCTACCCAACATTATCAGACCAAGGAGTTATCAGACATAGCCTGATATTCATTTTTATTTGCCGACAAACAATTCGAGATCGCCGACAGCACTGTTTAAAGCTGGGTTCACATAAACAATCCGACGCGCCGTCGATGGGATTTCGATGGATTTTGGGGGGTGAGAGGGGCACATTCGGCGGCAAGTCTGAGATGCTTCGTCGATCAATCGGGTTTTCCGCCGACAGAAACGACTATTTTTGGTGTTTGGCGGCCTGTCGGTCATTTTTAAGTGCGAGTTAAAATTTTGCGATCGATCGGCGAAGAAAGCCCTGGCGGCACCCATCGCCGACTTTTCGGCGGCTGTCGGCGTGCAATCGCAGATTAATAGACGAAACGCAGCCGATTAGTCATTGTTCCCCGTCCGATTACAGCATGTCAGCGAACCTGGGCAGTCATTCCATCATTGTTCATTTATCGCCGACTGATCGCCGACATTTCGGCTGCTGTCGGCGTGCAATCGTAGATTGATCGACGAAACGCCGCCGATTAGTCATTGTTCCCCGGCCGATTACAGCATGTCGGCGACACATCTAAGACCCTACGGCGATTATTCAACGACTAGCCGCCGGCGCGTCGCAGATATATCGGGGGCATGTCAGTGATTATGAAGATGGGGTATATATATGAGTGATATGTTATCATTATACGTATAGCCTTTTTCACATGGTCCAGAAAGGATGAAATTTTTCATTATTGGAAAATGTATTTGACATAGAAACAAAAAGTGTGGGGAAATTGTTCAAAACGCAGTTGTACAAAGCACACGTAATCGACGATACATCGGCGACGTGCTGGCGGCTAGTCTTTGACTCGGCCGGGGGACCATTGACTAATCGGCGGCGTATCATCGTTTTATCTCTGATTTCATTGACTCGGCCGGGGACCATTGACTAATCGTCAGCGTATCGTCGTTTTATCTCCGACCGAACGCCGACATATACCTCCCCCCCCCCCCCATCGACGATGTTCAAAGGAAACCGTCGGGGGGACGTCGGATTTTTTGTGAATGCTCGATAGCACAAGCGTTGCTGGATACCCCGACATCGGATCGCAACGTCAATCTCGCCGACGCCTACAAAACTTACCAAATCGCCGAGGTATCGGTACCGCCGATTTTTATCTGAACCAAGCTGGGGGGGGGGGGGTGGATTTTGTCACAACTCAGACCACATTTTATGATTCATCTGCAGCATGTCTGTATTTTAGATCACCTCCCCTATATTCTATCTCTCTCTTTCTCTCTCTCTCTCTGTCTTGCTCCTTGTCTCACACCTCTTTAAAAAAAAAAGAATATGGTTATAATAGTAAAACAATGCGTGTCAATAATTTGGGCTAATTTATTGTGCCAAAAATATATTCAAATACAGCTTTGACTTTGTTTATCTTTGGTTGTAATGTTCGACTGTTAATGTTTACGTTATCAATTTTCTCCAAATCTCTTCACCATTCCGTGACTGCGTCAAAGATCGTGAAAGCATGATCAGGTCGGCGGGCTTATCGTTCAGTATCTCCGTGACATTGAGACTTCACCGCTCTACATCTGTATTATAAGACAGCTAGCTTCAAAGTGCATCCTACATGAAGCATATAGCTATCCATCCTTGCCATCCTCCCCTCCTCCTAGCTTGTTATCGCTAGATCAGGAGCATTCAAACTACGTCCTCGTGCCGCGAGCTTGCAAAACACCCTGCTGCTAGCACGGCAGCTGTACAACGCACCCTACCCTACCAATTGAATTAATCGTCAAATCTGCCCCGCAATAATGCAATTTATTACGACGTATCCCCTTTATCGGCCTCTCTTTCTTCCAAATCACAATCTAACGCCATCAAGGGTAGACAATTTCAAAGTTTTATGCCGTCACCCTCTCGTACTCATCCTCTTCTCCCTTATCTGTCAACACCAGTGATATATGACTTCATATCATTATCAAGTACATATCTTGCACATTTCTTCTGCACTGGGGTGCATTCAGGATTGTCAAAAAGGAGGGCGGGATGTGGGAGCAATGGGAGAGATTAATGAAATGAAAATTCTGACATAAAGAATTACCCTCAAATATAATGTCATGAATTTGAGGGAGGGATATATTCAATATAAATAAAGATAACTATTTTCATGTATTTTTTTTCTCGACAGGGAGGGGGGGCTCCCTTATTCCGACCCTATGAATTCGCCTATGCTTAAAAATAATTTTTATCATAAATTGTAAACTTCAAGACTTTAATCTTGTGGATTCCTCTCACCCTGTCTTTCTCACACTTGCTGCCAATCCAAGGATGCATTATATTAGCATACAGTGCAATCTAAATTAATATTTGGATGTAGAATGAGAGGCGGCGAGCAAAGCTACGTGTGTTTTGACAAGCTGACAGGCCTCAGCTATTGTTAGAATACCTACGAGACCAATGGAAAAGAAAACAAATTGATTTTAGAGTTACTATTAACTCCATCTAGCACGTTCATGGCGGGGAGATCTGAACTGCATACATTGAAGCATTGCATTTCATTAGATTGATTTTGCTCGGATCAATTGAAGGGTATACTCCTTCCCTTTCAAAATCTTATTGAATTCAAGGTCCCGTGACACTCCAAATATTGTTAACTGAGTAGATTTAAGGAATAGCTATGTTTCACTTTCTTGGATTCAGATGTATATTATTTTCACATTTTCCCAAGTTGTATCTAATTATATCAATAATGAAATTATTTTACATTTTCAATATTCTGTTTCTCTATGCACTCTACAACAGATACAGCATATTCTATTTCCTCCATTGCGTCATGTTTTTTGCGAAAAGAGAATGTGTTTTACTTTCCATAAATTATTCAAATCATCATACATCGTCTATAAAGATAACTTCTATATAACAAAAATGGTTTAGAGTAGGCAGTCAACGAATGTAATTCAGAATACATAATTATGCTAAAAGTATACAGTTATTATTATTATGTTATTATTTTATTAAATCAAGATTAAAATGTTAAACAATACTTCGGTAATTATATTTCTACCACTCCTTTAATTAACTCATGTATACTCTGTTTTAATTTAAAAATATGTTATTCAAGGTGTGGGGACACTATATGTGAAATGTCCTTTTAAATCGCTCCCTTGCCAGTCACTGAAAAAAAAAATCACCAATTTCGGTCATAATTTCTTGAAAAATTTAGAAACAAATTTTAGTTCTTTGCTTAAATATGCAAACGGTTGTGTACCTCAGAATGTAAACGGGTCTGTATAGGATATACACGACCATTCAATTTCATACCGATCGACACCGAGTCTGCGCTATCTGTCGAGAAACTCCTTTTTAATATTCTCAGGAGAGAAAATTAAGTACTAGGCCTACGGGTATATCATGAAGCTAAAGAGAAAACGTACACTGGGTTCCCGATGGGTTAAACTCCCAGGTGAACCATTGTTCCCTTTAAGTATATGGCCTCTGGAGGAGTTATCGTGGAGAAAACCAGAACATATCATAGTTTTGGAAGAGTATTTTTTTCTTTTTACTCTCGATCAGGAAATTAGATTCCGTAATCCGAAGGCTGGCATATTGGAAAGGGAGCCATTGGGACCCGACTGAAGCGGAACGTAAAACACCTGCCGTAGGGCGAGGCTCCAAATATAGATTATACAATCCATATCTCCTTCTCTCCTCCTTCTCTCCTCCTCCTCCTCTACTTCTTCTGCTCCTCCCTATATTTCCCTCCTCCATCTTATTATCTTCTATTTCGTATAATATTCCAATCCTCCTCATCCTCCTCCCCCTTCTTCAGATTTATCAGTGTTGTTTGGATTTGAGAGGAGGATTTAAAAAAAACCAACAACAACTATGACTATCATTTATCGTGATCATAGGATGTTTAACGCTTGTCATTTTCAATGAGGAATTGAGGGGTACATGATTGTATTTACTCCCGTTCTTCGTCATTGAATAGCACTGGAAATGTCATAAATAGATGCAGCATTATGAACATAAATGGGTCATTCATTCGCTTTGTATCTCAATTCTCACTAGTGTTTCATGTATACACCGTCATCCCCCTCTTTTTCGGTCTCTCTCTCCCCTCTCTCTCTCTCTATCTCTCTCTCTCTCTCACATATTTCTTTCTCATTATCTTCAAGCAAACCCTATACCCTGAATACATATCTAGATGACAAACAAACAAACTGTATTGGTTTCTAAACGTCCTTTAAGAAGACTGAATGTACTCTATAATTATCATTGCACTGCCCACGTATTACAATCTTTACCTTCGTACATATGACCTATACTGTGATTGCATACACATATGTGAATATGGGGGGTAGTGGTAAACTATCCCACGTAAAAAATTCTTAGAATGACAATTGCCATTTATAAAGATGCCTTTCAATTAATGAAATGTATCGGTAGTGATACGCAAATGATATACAAAGGTGTTTTTCTTTTTATGTACCTCATTGATTATCGATGTAACAGAACGACCCCCCAAAAAGTAATGATAACAAACAAATAAAAAAATTGAAGGCAATAAATGATATGAATCTACAATGAATGTTTTTAAATAAGTCATTATTTAGATGTTCCATTTATCTTTTTCGCATGTTTCTTCATATTTATATCAAAATGTGAAATAAAACCTGAAGAAAAACGCAATAAGCCATAACAATCATACGTGCTCTCTGAAGAAAAAATGAAAGAAGGAGGGATGGACGTAGATTCCGGTCACAGCGTGACCTTTTACTGCAGTACCAAACCACAATGAATCTATCTACCCATGATTCCCTGCATGACATGACATACGGTACCATCACTGACCATCACGTGATCTCCATGACGTATTCATGGACAGCGTTAAAGGGGGTAATGTCCCTCTTTTTTCGATGACAGGCCATAATGTTTTTTTTTTAATTTTTTTTTATTATATCATCTTTATTATAAAAACATTTAACAATCAAATAAAGAATGAACATAGATAACACAGGACCGAGTTACAGATAAAATATATAACTACCTCAGACAGGGTAACATAGGTAGAATATGGTATATAACAAATAGATGAAAAACAAATACGGACGTAGATCGACTATAATGTTACAATACGTTACAGACATTCATATATTTTATGGAAATAGACAATATATTAAAAAATACAGTGAAAATACAGTGTAATACTGATCCGATGATAATGATCTTTTAGGAATACATTGTGGGTCTCATGATTCACTTAATAACAAATATGTCATGGATGAAATTAGTTCTGAATTATATATAAGTTTCCAATTTAATGTTAACGAATCTCTAGAAAACGAAAATCTAGGACCTCCTAAAAGAGAAATTTGTATCTAAATTTGACTATTGTAAATAGGAATGATTTTAAATGATTGAAATCACTCGGACATTTATCCTTGATCTGCAGATTTCTTTTGACAGTGGATTTCAAAGAAATGGTTTCCTAGAAAAAATATCCCTCTGTCTATATCGAAAAGATGTATGTATCACGATACATTTCCTCATTATCCCGATACTTTCAATTACAAGAGGATACACTTGACCTTTACGTCAAGCCATATTCAGGCCATAAAGCTGCAGCCATTAAAGAGACTCCCCAATAATCCTAAGGGTATTTTGATTTGCATAATGCATTCCAAGCGGCAATTAATCTAAGGACCCGACAAGGTCGGATTTCATAACTTGATAAATTTTCTTTTTCAATCAGGGACCAATCTCCGTACGGAATAGCAAAATCATCTGGAAGTGGAGTTATATATACTTGTAGACAGTCTTATAATCTATATTTCCCCTACTGAATCTAATATTCATTTAGAAAGCCTTTATGAATATGAATCGAATTACTTATTGTTAAGAAGAATTATAGCATAATTTTCTTTATAAATGAACATAAGTGTACATTAAATGAACAAAAGTATAACTGATATTCTTGTGTACGTTATACCATTCACCCCTATAGTACTAAAGGATAAATACCAGTCACCACCAAAACAAAAAAAAACACCAAAATAAATGATATGAATCTACAACGAATGTTTTTAAATAAGTCATTATTTAGATGTCCCATTTATCTTTTTTGCATGTTTCTTCATATTTATTATACCATTCACCCCTATAGTACTAAAGGATAGATACCAGTCACCACCAAAAAAAAAAAAAAAAAAAAAAAAAACCCTCCACAAAAAACCATAAAATATGTATAATTATGGTATAGCATGATTGATTAAATTTACGTTCTGATATTATTTGGTATACGAGATGTTTAGTTAATATTTCTTGTAATTTCTCAGCATGTCCTTTCATACTTCCATTGATTTTTAGAATTAAACATTATTGGAAATACAAATATCATATATAGCCATTTACTATTCCATCCTTTATATTCCCTTTTACACTAAATCGTAATTTAACAATGCTTAAAACAAACAAACAAACATACATACAAACAAAACAGACAAATGCGGATATGCTTGTACCATCTTGTATAAAAAACATGTAGATATGCATTGATTTCTCAGGAGCATCATAACTGGACTTAATACCTTTTGTCACGATAAAGACTTAGCATATGACATCCAAATGCACGCGAAAGCATCTGCCAGCAAGCATAGAGCACTTGTACTTTTCCACCGGGCTGTCTCACGGGAGAGTTATCCCTGCGGAGACCCATAAAGGGTAAATGCATCTACCCATAGTGATCCTTCGTCACCGCATTACACACCACGTACCAGAAAACCAAATGAAATTACCAAAGAACCGGTGAAATTTACTTTATTGATTTATCTCTACTCGCTGCAAGATATTTCCCCTGCATTAAAGCTAAAAATTTGCCACGTTTCACACGGCCAGCGTTCGTTCGACCCTTATTGCTTCGTGACATTCTATCCTCATCACAAGAGTATCGAAGAAAATGAAAAGTCCCCAAAATCGCGTGTTACGAAAACTAATACTCAACATAGGTAATCAAATAAATGTAGCTAACGTAGGGCGGAGACAAACAGGATTTTAGCAATTACGAATGATATTTCTAAAGCCATCAGATTGGGATGCTTTTCTCAACGAACGCAAATAAATTTAATAAAGTCTACAGACTTGAGTATTGAATTTAGGATTGAAATTACATTATGTTCATTCGAGCTGAACAGAAAACATATTTTTACGGGATGAATATTGCATTCTAAAAGCTTCGAAAAAAACAATTGATAAGCACCAGCATGGATGTCATTCTGAAATTCTTCTTTAAAATTCTTATGCTAAGTTTTTTTCTAATCAAATTTTTAAAACAAACTGTACGTTATAGACATGGAGAATAAGATCGATTGGAACCATTTTTTTAAATCCTCACTTGGAAGACGAAACTGCGCCCACTTTGAATTAGTACTTGAACACGATATGAATGTATTACATGAAAATGCCCCAAAAAGACAAATCAATTTAGCGAAAACTATTCTTATTTGACTCAAGAAAAAGGAGAAGCATATCAACATTTCATATCTAAAATCTAATATCATTATTTTACAGTTTATGTATACTTTCACGAGTTAATGCAAGTTTTGTTAAGAGGTCAATTAAACTTGCACTATTCATACCAACGTCAATCATCGAGACAAGTCGACAAGAAATACACAAGATTTCTTTTTTAATCAGACAAGCTGCAATTACGTGTCGTTAATGCATCGAATAACCTTATATCTCAGCTTGGACAAACTACAATGAAATCTCGCAAAGCAATGTAGAACTAGAACGGAGGCAATCAAGTAAAGGAACTTTATCCCCGCATTTTCATTTAAACGTTTTCTCAGCTTTCATAAAAGGTGTTTTCCATGCAGCATTCCGACAGCGCCCTACGCATAATCAAATTCAAGCTGGAAATCAAAACGGATTTCATCGAGATTTACTCAAATGTCGTTGCGGGGAAAAAATACTAATTTGTTGAATTACCGGGGCCACATCGCTACGCCACGCAGACGTCTGAAAACCAACATCAAAGAAGAAAGACAGGAATCAAAAGAAAGAGGGAAGACATGAAGATTGTCGGGTATTACCTAAAGTAAACGAAATGCAGATTGAAATGGTACGAGGCAATTTGGATGATTGGGCACAATTTGTCAGCCGACTGCAACATATGACCAAATTAAAAGCTGCCCATTGACAGAAACGTTGTTTATTCAACTAATACGGTAGACAAGGGCATGTTTGTAAATTTAAACTAGATGTCAAACGCTGACATTTTCTTTGAGAATTTTTTTTTAATGTCGTCACAAATGATAACATGAACATCTACACTTCTCGTATTTGCTGGAATAATGTTAACTTACACATTCAGAAGAGGTAAAAGGTCATCTTCGAGGGAAAAAAAGTTCTATAACTATGATAAAACATGTGCATACCATGTCTTATCAAGTGCCAATGTGACTGTTGTTTTTCAATGGATGTGATTTCGAGCAAGTTCTTGTTAATCTATATTTATATTTTCCTGTACTAAATTACCCGTCTAATGCCGTGATAAACATTCATAATGGATCAAAGCCAGTTTTTCTCGAAAAAAATAATACATTACGAGAACTCAGAATTAATTTTAACCTGACTACGTTTTTATAGTCCGTTGTTGAAAATTTTGGCTTATAGCATGAGCAGACCACGAAGTATTTTCATAAAGGTGACGGATCTTTATTGACTAAGCCCTCTATGTTAATTATACTGTATGCTGGGCCTGAGCTGGCCCCGTGATGCAGCAGTGGTAATGTCATCCTCCTTATCATATCAATATTTTCTCTCGACTTCTGTTTGCTTTCACAACAAGAAAAGCAAACCATGCAGTTGAGAATTTGTGTTATCACTCTCCAGCTCAGTGTGGGAGCACTCTAAGGCTGTGGGATGACGTTTCTGCTCACATAGTGAACATTCATTAACATATGTTTCACATGAGCATCCCCAGAGGATGATATCAAAACCAATCTCTCTCGCTGTGTTACATACACCCACGACACCCCAGGTATTGCCATTTCGATTACATCTTGAGACGAGCTTACATGGGAATACCAGACCATAATAGCACTACCCCAAACTTTCTCTCCCCTTCACTTCCTCTTTATCCTGGTGTATCCACTTTTCTTCAATCCATTGCTATCCTTCTCCGCTCTCACCGTCCGTCGTTTTTCTCCCCTACATTATAAGAATATATTTCTTGACTCTGCTGTTGTCTACCCCTTTCCCTCTTACTTCAGGGGCCTGTAACATAAAGAGATAAATCAATCGATTGATATCAATCGTAAGTCTATGGCAAACCATGTACTAAACAGTTACAATTGATTGTAAGATTGATTGTATCTCTTTATGTTACAGGCCCCAGATGTAGTATTAATAAGCCAATTCGTAATTACAATTTGCGCATTATGAAGATAAAGGTCATTTGTACCCAGAACAACTGACTGAACAGGATGCGCGCACCAGTATACAAATGATGCACAGGTTGGAGTGGGTCGGTAGGAATTGTGTACACAAGGTACCTCTGAATTGTCTGAACCCACGAGGCGCAGCCGAGTGGGTTTCGGACAAAATTCAGAGGTACCGAGGGTACACAATTCCTACCGACCCACGAAAAATACCTGTGCATCATCTGTTTTATAGAATGGGTAAAAAAAAAAGTGAAAATCAAACTTTTTCCCAATCATGCATCCAGTGAAATTGAGCCATGCGTCCGGTAAAAAAATTTACCGGACGCATGGCTGAAATTTACCGGACGCATGGCTAAATTTACCGGACGCATGGCTCAAATTTACCGGACGCATGGCACTGGTAAATCATTTCCATGCATCATAAATAGATTTTAGAAATTTAATGACTTCCATAGAGAACTGAAAATCTGGCTAATTAGGTTAAATTTCAGAATTTCATTTTATTTCAGTGTTAGAGTCTTGACTCTAAGCTAAGCCTAGGCTAAGCTAACTACTGTCATGAGTCACGACTGTCAACTTTTTTATTTTAGAATCTGTCACTCATGTCAACAACAAGCCCAAGTTAGATATAATCTAGTCTATTTACATTAAAGCAAGTAATTTAAAGAATTAATGCAAAGAGAACTTCTAGTCTTGCATCAACAAATTTTAAGTCTGGTCAGCCCATAATCCAGGCCAGTGTATGCTGCGCTGTAGACTGTAGTGAATCACCGTACCGTATGCACTGTGCAGTGCATGCAGTGCAGCGTACGGTACTGAAGTTTCAGTTTCACACTGCACTAATTTTCATTTAATCGCCTTTTCAGTTTGCTTGTTTTTAAACAGGTAGACCTATAATCGGATTTTATTGGGCTTACCATCAGAATCCGAAGTCAACTATCATTAACATCTGAATTTTGTCTCAAATCTTGCAATTCTCCGTCATTAAAAAGTCGTATATCGCGGCTCTCAGCTCAGACTCTCGCACTCGCTAAAATAAATATCGATAGCATGTTTACAGTGGCTATCGTCAGTGATCGTAATAATTATTGATATCGAACGTGCAGGCCAGTAAAATTCAAGGCACAGCTCTTGACCAATGAGATTGCAGGGATTCTGAAACCCATTCTATAATATGATTTTACATGTTAAACAAGTAGCCCGTCCACCAAAACAGATGCGCGTGCGCGTACAAAATGGGGCAATTTCCATCGATCTCTACCAGTGGATAAAGCAATAGAATTTTATGCATTTTTAGAATCAAATAATTCTGCACTGTGAATTCTTTTCCACGGGTTAACTGCAAAATCAGGCAAAACAAGTGTACCCTGACAGATTCTAGAGGCGATTTAATGGGACAATTAGTATGTTTTTTTAAGATAAAAAATCAAATCACGTATCTTTCGAATAGAGGTACACTGGAATCGTACACAGCAGACGATGTCCCACGCTATGTCCAACGCGGTCCCACGTACTGTGTTTAAGTGAGGGCTCCTAATTTTGTTTTCGCGGCCGCATCAACTGCTCGCATAGAGCCGTGCTTGTCACCTTGTGAATCGCAGACCAGTCAGAGACAAGTCGCAAGGTCAATCGTAAGGATTTGACATGTCGAATCTCTACAAATGGACCGCAGGCTCAATTCAACTTCCAGCCAATCAGACAGCTGTATTGATACGACAAAATCAAAGAGGGCATGCGCAAGTCGCAGACCAGAGTAGTCGGGTGGCAAGATGAGCGGTATCGAGGCTTGTGACCAAAGCTTGTGACTGCCCTGCGATTCATCTCCTCTCACTCAGTCAGAGACCGATCGCAGACCAATCGGATCGAAAGGTGTGCGGGGGCCTTTATTCGCACACCATAAAGAAATATAAGACGAAATATAACCTTGAACATGCTGAATAGAGCACCATGCAAAACTATAATAGGCCAACGGACCCTCGTTAATTCACCCATTACATGCCTCTACGAATTAAATATAGAATGAAATGAGAGAAATTAAAGATATTGCAGTTTCATTGTCGTGAATAACTCTTCGGGAGAAAATAATTATGGATCCGAAAGATATTGGTTTATTTCGTAAATGTCAATATAGCTGTCGGAAAAAAGAGCATCATTATACCAGTGTTAGTATTATGTAACCGTCTCAGTAATCATAACAAAAGTGGAAATAATACCCAACCGCTTATTGCTTTGTTAAACACAATAGATTAGCAGTAATGACCATTTATTATTGTTAACTGGTGAACTTTTCAGTACATTTATTAATTCAAATTCCCCTATAGTCAGCTAAATAAGCATGTCGAAGGCTAATCAAAATCTGTATATCGCCCTTACCCTGTCATCCTGACTCCGTTTACACGAGCTTCAGACGGCGACAGTTTTGTCTCTCAGTCGTGACAAGTGCATTTACGCATTACTGATACCTTGGTATGGATATGGGAGGTGAGTTGTAGAATTTGGATGGATTTACTGCGGTTTCATCGCTGTATATCAATCCCTGAACTCGAAACGGTATCTTAGCCAGGCAGTGGGACAACATGATACCGAAAGCAATTTACTAGACGAGACGGTCTTTTACATACATTGCTTGACAGTTTAAGACGGGGGATTTTAGGAGCTCTGACTGTGATTGGACATGTTCCTATTAACCAACCTTCTCTTTTTGTCTCTCTCTGTCTCCCTCCCTTCCTATGTCACACCCCTATTATTCATCATCTAATTATAGTCTCTATAAATAACTTGGCGATCTCCCTCAAAGTCTGATGTGCTATCAATACTTTCCCCTCTAGCACTTTCTCTCCCTCTCTGCCCTCTTCATCGTTATCCTTCTCATTTTCTCTTTTATCGTTATCTACCCATGAATCTTCCCGAAGTAGAAGTCGCGCTAAGTATTTCTCTATCTATATATAAACATATTTAATGTCTTTCTGTATGGAAAGTTGTACGAAATCGATATTTTGAAGAAAGAATAAAAAAAAATACATGTATATGTAATATGTATTTATTGTATATAGTGATTGATCACTATATCTCTGATTCTTAAACTCTGACGGTATAATTTCGTTCCCTCACTATCATGTTAGCTCAGTCTCTTCCTTTCATTTATTTTTCTCTCCCTCTTGCCCTTCCGCCTCTCTCACAGATCCTTCTCTCTACCTACCTTGTCTTTTATACCATTCTTCAAAGCTCGCTATTACCGTCTCATCCTTCTTTCCGCTTTTATCAAGATCTCGATTTCGTCCAGTTTTCTACAGGAAGACAATCTTCTCCAGCATGTGACAGATTGTTAAAATTTGTGAATGCATCACATTTCCATTCGAGCGTAAAATAAGAATCCTTCTATAAAGTGAACTTTTTTTAGAATCTATGTCTGTTTTGGTTATTCTGTCCCGAAAAATAATCAAAATATGATTTCAAAAAAATGTATTCATGTTTTTTTTTCACTTAAGTAATGAATATTGCGAAAGAAAACAGGATACGAATAAAGATATTTAGAAATGCGAAAACATCTGATCGTTCTTTTCCCTCAATTTCTTTCCTTGTTGGTAAAATGTGATATTCTAAATATCAAGTACACAAATTAGCAAAAGCGATGCATACACAATGATACAATTACTTTATGAATCTCAGCATCAATTGGCTATCGTCAACTTATAAATCCAGTATATCTCAACTTATATTATTAGCGAAATCAGCAACGCTACATGTTTCCGCTAAAAAGCAACTAATTCTTAATATAACATTAATAGTCACTACTCCATTTTCTCCGTTAAACTGAGACTCAATATCGTGACATTTCCAGTTTTGAAAAAAGAAATTGCCAACAAGTTCTGAAATAAGTATGAAAGAACTATCTTCAGAAGCCATTTTTTTGTATTTCTGCAGAACATTTCACCGAACAATTCCCTTTTCTCCGCGTTCGACTATAAGCAGCCAATATTATTTGCAGATGAAGCCTAAATTTAGCTCTCTCGCTTTTCATGGCTTCTGCACACATGTTCTGGCAGGCATATTTCCAATCGTCATGGCTGTTATACCTCGTCATAAACGCCAGAGAAAACCAATCTTCTCATTTTCTTTAGCTTTCTCTCCGCTCCAAAATTGACCAGTCTTCTTTCACCGCCCTCACAAAACCAGCCCCTTCTAGCGTCATCTTTTAGAATCTCTCTTCTTCATCTTCTTCAACCTCGCTACCTTTTCTCAAATTGACTGATTCTATCTCTCTTTTTCTCATTCTCATTTTTGAACGTCTCATAAAATCGATTTCATATTGGTTGTGAGCCTGCTCAGAATATTCGAAACCTTATGTCGGCAAGGTTTCTTTTATCGTTCATCGGAGTGGTACATGTGTCTTCGATGTATGCTTCCTCTCACAGATGCGTTCACACTATATTCCTATTTCTGATTTTTCTTTTTTAAAGTCGTGATTTACTCTTTATTCAAAGTTGAACATCTACCAATTATTATATGAATATCTGTCTGAGGAGGTAATCTAAAAATAAAAAAAAAACCCCACTAAAATGAAATAATTTCCCTCGTAGAATGAGATATCTTAGTGAGCTCTTAAATGTGCTTCATCATGAAGAATGAATATACACAAATTTTGCGCTTAATACTAGTATCCTTAAAGTGACCTCGCAGAACTTTCATTACTTAATGCTTAAAATATGTTCCATTTTATCCTCAAGAGAGTTATCCATCGAGATCAATTCACTAACTCATCTGCTTCAAACATGTATCCTTCATATGACCTGATTCTTCGATGCTTTAGTTGATTCTCGATCTTAAATTACGATGCCTCCATTTCAATTTCGCCACTCAAATTAACCTCAATTACTTATCCGCACCCTGAATATGAAGAGAGGGGAGAAAAAAAAAGCTGTGGGGTTATCAGGCAAGCCGATTCTTGAAATTCATCACCAGCAGCTAATCTACAAAGCAATCACCATTAATGAGTGACTATAAAGTGGTGACAATTCAAATTAAGAGTCATTCTCAAAACAAAATGCGACGCCATTTTAATTCATCATCATGAATTATCAAGTCTGTGTACATTTCTTTCCACCTGAACATTTCTGTTTTCATCTTTGATATTGTATAGATTCCTAAACTTGTATTTGCACGCAATGTCAGGGTAAAATCGTTAAAAAAAAAATGTTTTCGATTGATCCGATGCCAAATCAAGTTTTATGTCAATACTGGAAATAGAAAATAATGTTATTATGTCATATTGACTGGAAGTAATGTAAAAAGCTACAAATAATACAGGAGTCTCTCTCTCTCTGTCTCTCTGTGTCTCTCCCTGTCTGTTGACAATGTCGGCTGTATTCTCTCCGGGGGAACACAAATAAAATCTACTACTCAGGTACACTGTCGAGATATTATTATTTTTATTTTACATTGTATGTTTTCACATTCTATTTTCATTTTTTTCACGCTATGTGTACGCTCATGCCAACTCAATATTCATCTGACACCATTCTATGACGCAACCAAGATCCTTCAAATATTCGTCTTATCCAAATATGATACCCATCTCTTTTCATCCGTATGTATTTCTATTCTTTCCGTCTTTATCCAGGGTCTGACGACTCTCTCGAGCTGAGCTGCCAGGACTCAAAATGTGTTATTATTTTCCAAATATTTCAGAAAAATCAAATTCTCATGACGTTTCTGGATCAAAGTATGTAGCAATCATCAAGTGTTAGCAGTTATAAACTTTTTCCGTCTTGTCCGACATTCCATTCATAGATTCAAAGCATCACGAACGAGGGAAGAACTGCCTTGATTTCTCATTCATATCTCCCAAAATAGAATGATCAAGTAATGTTAAAAGGCGCTTGATGTAAAAAAGAGAACGCGCTACTCAATATTTAATGAACATATTTTCATCGACATCATTTTCAATGACAGCATCCATTGAAAAAAAAAAAACCTGCATAAATCGAAGTCATTCTATTTTAAAAGCAGCAATGTACAACATGTTTCTTCGTACATCAATCGATTCAATGGGAAGAGTACGACAGAGGCAAACCTTTTACAATACTGAACATCCAATTCAGCAGTCATTCCTCAAGTTATCTAGAAAGTGTTACATAACATATTAATGAAATATGAATGATAGTAGGCGCATGTTAAAAATAATGTACCTGAACTTACTTCGGCATATTACAGAAAGTCATTCGAAATTTTGTCTTAAAATAATTTTATTGCCTTTGGGCCTTTCTATTTTAAAAATACTTTTCGAATCATTCATACACGATTACTTCATGTTCAGATTAAGACTTTAAGGCTATAATAAATGGCAGGTCATAAACAAATGAAATCTCTCCTAAAAATGGGCAGATGGTGATGGTCACGCATTGATATCCTCGTCAGAACCCTGCGGAGGAATTTACTGGAATTCTCCTTGTAACCTTCACCAGTTCATGTGTAATATTTTGCCCCTCTCTTTTCTCAAGTTCAATGATTTTATATTTTATGTTGTAATCCATATAATTTGACAAGAATGTACATACGGTAGTTGTCTCCTTATCTGTCGATTCTTGTTTATTTGCTACCTCTTTCCTATCCCATTTTACTCTCCGTTCCTGATGTAAAGCATTTACTAAATGTATGTCAATATTCCTTCCCGCCTTCCCTCTCTCCCTTCCAATCTGTCTTTTCACAGTGTTTTAATCTCTTGTTTATTTGCTACCTCTTTCCTATCCCATTTTACTCTCCGTTCCTGATGTAAAGCATTTACTAAATGTATGTCAATATTCCTTCCCCCCCCCCCCCCTCTCTCTCTCCCTTCTGCTTCACCTCTATACCCTTTTCTTCCCATTCTTTCATCCTCTCTCTCTTTTCCACTTTAAAGACTACATAGTACTGAAAAAGAACGGTGAAATAGAATTAAAGGTCTTGATCTCGACTCATATCTAACACTTCACACTTCCTATCTCCACGTAAGGGTAAAGAAAGACAAAAAGGAGAAAGTCGCTTTGTACATTGGGACCGTTTCTGGGCTAACTGCGTATTTTTTCCAAGCGTACGAAGAAAAAAATGAATGTGCACTTAAAATAAAAGTATGCTCAATAAATAAAAAAAAAAACCTTCAGCACTTGGAATTGCATTAAAATGTTAGCATTCAAGCTTAATATAAATTGGACATGATATATTTTGCTACACAAACGGCTGCTTTCACGTCCTTCAATGAAAAATTGTAAAAGAACGAAATTGGAATGGAGCTCTAGAAATCAATGATGTACCACCATTTAAGTGTGTCTCGCATAAGAAGTTCGACACATTTCGAAAAAAATATGTTTCGAGACAAAATATGAAAATTTGGCCGATGAATCAATTGACCCATATTTGAGATCATGTTCCAATGCCTATAAGGCAGGCCAATCAGAAATTTTCCCTTTGCATATAACTTCTCATTTTGTCTTCCTGCATGTTTTTGAGTAATTGCGCCTGAATACGCCTGACAAATACTGGCTAATATGGGCATCGCTCGACTTTGACTCCAGTTTCCAATGTTTGTTGCGATATGATGCATTTTATGAAGTGCCCCATTATATTTTTTTCAAATTTTTCCGCCTGTTCTCTAAACACAAAATTTTTGGTCGAAATTAGTGTTGCATGCCTTCACCATTTAAAGCGGTAATTCACGTTATCTGTTTTCTTTGGTCTCCTTTTATACCCGAATTTCCAACATTACAACTTTTACCGATTTTATCACTGGCTTTTTTGCTTTAAATGTGAACAATAATGTTACAGGCTATAGTATGGGCGTCGCCCGGCTTTTTTGCACGGGACATGCTCTTATTATCCAGTGTTTAGTACTTTGATGCATGTATTGGGAAGTGTTGATACTTGATGCGTTCTTTTTCCTTTACACTCTCAACATCTAAATCACTTAGAACATTACTATCCTGTTTAGTCGTCTTAATATTTCATGACATAATGACAACAATGGCATATTTATTCGAATTGGTTTGCCTGCATGGTTTCCCCTTTTTCATGCTTGAATTTTACAATAACGTCTTAGCATGCATCAGAGTGTCCATTATTTGAATGTGAATACATGTTGCTGGTTATTTTGGGCGTCACTCGAGTGTATCGGGCGATGCCCTTCTATATACAATTAACGTTTGGAGACTTGTTGCATGATTTGAAAAATGTCATACCTGTCATGCATTGTTTCCCTTTTTTCGTACTTGTATTTTACAATAACTTCCTAGCATGTATCAGAGTGTCCATTATTTAAATGTGAATACATGTTGCTGGTTAATTTGGGCGTCACTCGACTTTATCGGGCGATGCCCTTCTATGCCCTTCTATATCCAATTAACGTTTGGAGACTTGTTGCATGATTTGTAAAAAATGTTATACCTGTCATGCATGCTTTTAATCTCGAAGAACTACATCTGTACTACGCGACATGTTTGTATTGCTTGCATGCCTTTATTTTTTAACTAGCTTAATAAAATTCATGAATTTTTATTGTTTGCCTCTCTTTTTCATAATTACGGGCATTCATTGTCTGGTTGATTTGGGTGAATACAGTCCAATAGGGGTGTCGCTTGACTTGCTTGGGCAACCTCCTTTTATTTCTACTATTGATGCATTATCTATTGAAGTGTTTCTCCTTGTTCGTAATCGTCTCGTATACTTTCAACATTGATAAACTATTGTTGAATTGTATGAATGACCTCGCTTTATCAGGTAACACACAGTGGCGCTGGAGCGTTCTCGCCGGACAGAACTTTGGGTGTGCGAGCTATCTGTGCATTAAGAATGGTTCGATCCCCAGGCCTTTGTCTGCGCGGGGCGTTCCGGCGCCGCTGGTAACATAATTATATAACTCTCACTAACGATGCAACGCTCATTTGTATTCCACACATTTTCTCTCCTTTGACCCCAAAATGCCTCAAAATTTTTTTAACATGGTCTTTAATAGGAACCGGCTGGTATGGACATTGCTCGACTTTGGTCGAACATACCCCACTTACGTAACATGGCTCGCATACATTTACTCTATTGTTTGACTTGAATGTATGCAAATTTTTTTTTTTTTTTTTTTTCGGTGCTTTTACTTGCATGGTTTCTCCTTTCACACTTGAACATACCGCTTTCTTTACTACATGCATTGACTGATTTGATTGAGGTTATGCTTTTACTGCGAACGCTTGATGCCGACTTGTAGGGGTGTTCGATTTTGTTTAGACCATTGTCAGCTTGACCCAGTTAAGCCGTTTTTCTTTTTTGTTAAGATATTTACATATGTATGTTTTGTTTGCATGCCTCGTACATGTACTTTGATTCCATGCTTCCAACTATTTGATGTTTATATGTACAGCATTAATGTAACATGTATTCAAATCATTGTTGTATTGATTGCATAGGTCGTATTATTTATCCTTTCTCTTTATCCTTTTCTCTTCTTCCTTTTTCCCTCCTCACAATCAAAGTTCACAATGACGACCCAACCACCTTTGAAAATATATTGCTTATTTCCACCCTCTTCTTATTCAATACCTGTTCGTGTAAATTATTCTGCTAATTGCACAACTGATTCATATTTCTAAATAACGGTTAACACTCGGTGGGTTTTTGTGAATTTTGTACTGATTGCATGCTTTATGATGCTTCAATGCCTTATTTCTATTTGTAAAATAATTGTGAATCTTGTACTGATTGCATGCTTTATGATGCTTCAATGCCTTATTTCTATTTGTAAAATAATTTAAACAGAAAGGAAGAGACTCCTGATGATCGATACGTTCCAACTTTAATTTGGCCATTTAATTTCGTTATACACTTGTTTTGATGTAACTATTTGTATTTTCCTTTTGGCTTTGGATTGGTGATGCGCCTCCGTGGCCTTGGTGCTGTTGCTTTCACATAATAATAGAGGCCGCCATAGCATTGGGATCGTGGGGTGTTTTGTTGGTTTTGGGGTTGGAGGGCGAGGGCGAGTACAGGATGGTCACATTTAACAATGATCTTGTTTATTTACAAGTTTAATTTGTCTTGGATACAAAATTATTGGCATACTTTGATATTTGTTTAAAAGAGTATAATTATTCTCAAATTTCAGTCATTATTGCAAATTGTTTATATTATGGAGTATCTTTTTTATATAATGTGCATTTCTCATGATACTAATAGTATTTTCTGACGGGCATCTCACCGTGGGAGTACCGATTACCAATGTTTTATTGTTTTCGCTGTTTGATGCGTTCTTTCGCTCTGCCTACGAAGATTGCCTTTAAATCCTTCCTCCTTTTGTTTTTATACTTTATTTCCTTGTTAATGTTTTATGTGTTCTTATTTCCATGTATCACCCTTGGTTATGTGATTCCACGCAGGATTGTTTTTGTTAACTACCCGCCTTTTTCTATATTCTCTAAGCCGAAAACTCGAGTTAATTTTGAGAAACCTAAAGTATATCTATGGCCTCCTTAACTGATATGCCTTTTTATTCTTTAAGTAATGATGACCTCTCCATTAACTTTCACACACACAATGATTTGGAGGACAACCCTCTAGTTGATCTGCCGTACAACCAGTTCGTAGCTAATAATATTAATGCGTCCCCGGATTTACTTGATCTTCATCCTGATCATGATTTAATTCACAACCCTTCATCAGAATATATTACTGAACTTCAATTTAAAAGCCTTATCAAACAGTTTTCTAAAGACGACTTTTCTCTGCTGCATTTTAATATAAGAAGTATAAGTAAACATTTTGAAGAGTTTCAACTATTATTAGATAATTCTTCCAATCACTCGTTTTCTATTATCGGACTTACGGAAACTTGGTTATCAAATGAATCTAAAATCCCATTTGCTTTAGATCAGTATGATCTTGTTGTCAATAATAGAAAAGATAGACATGGTGGAGGTGTTGCGTTATATATTTCACACAATTACGAATATAAACTTCATGATGAAATCAATAACATGAATGAATCTGTAGAATCACTTTTTGTTGAAATCAATGTCACAAATTCCAAAAATATAATTGTAGGCGTTATATACAGGCCACCGAATTCCAATCAAAATGATTTCTTATCATCCATTTCTGACTTACTCAGAAACCCAGCATTTGTGAACAAACATATTTTTATAATGGGAGACTTTAATATTGATATATCAAAGCACGATAGCAACAATACTGCTCATGAATTTCTCGAAACATTTTTGACTTCCTCATTCTTGCCATTGATTTCAAAACCCACTCGCACATCAAATCATTCTGCCACTCTCATAGACAACATATTTTGTAATGTTATACCGACTCCTGATTCTAAAATAATTTTATCTGATTTAACAGATCATTTTCCAATTATGTCATATTTTACTCTTAAGCACACTTTCACCAACCCTCATAAACCGTGTAGACGAAGACCCACTCATGAGAATCTTGCAAGTCTTGGTGTTTCTTTAGAGTCTGCGGACTGGTCGCCCGTCTACAACAACAATGATGTAAATGAATGTTTCAATAGCTTTTTGCAAATATTCCATAATGAACTAGATAATCACATCCCTAAAGTAAAAGACAAGCAAACCAGCTATAAAAAATCACCGAGACTTCCTTGGATCTCGAAAGCAATTTTGCGTTCTATTAACAGAAAAAATAACTTGTATTATAACTCAAAAATTAAAGGTACTCTAAAAGCTAAGACTAAATACACCAAATATAAAAATATTTTAACTAAAACAATACGATTGGCAAAGAAAATATACTTTAGTAATCAATTAAGTCTGTATAAACATGATATTCAAAATACCTGGAAAGTTCTTAAGCAAGCAATGAACTTATCCAATAATAAGTCTGATATTACTAAAATCAGGTCTGGCGGTAATGTTATTGAAGACCCCGTAAATATAGCCAATATCTTCAACAATTATTTTTCATCTATAGGAGTTAACCTAGCAAAAGATATTCCTCCGTCAGCTAAGCAATTTTCTGAATATCTTGGTAACCCAAATCCAAATACAGTATTTTTCACTCCAGTAGTGAAAGAGGATATCATTGATATAGTATCTAATTTGAACAATAGAAAATGTCCTGGTTATGATGATGTTAATAACTTTATCTTAAAAGGTGTAATATCTTCAATTGTCGATCCCTTGACACATATTTTTAACTTGTCGTTAAGTTGTGGTCAAGTTCCAGATAACATGAAAATTGCAAAGGTGGTTCCATTGTATAAAAAAGGTGACAAGTTAAATGTAAGCAATTACCGTCCAATTTCTTTATTATCTTCTTTATCAAAAATTTTAGAAAAAGTTGTTTACCGCAGAACAATTGATTTTTTAAAATCACACCAAATTTTTTCCAACTCTCAGTTTGGATTTAGAGAAAAACATAATACTGAACATGCATTACTGAATTTTGTTGATAAAGTGGCGCATGCTTTAGATCATTCTTCCCATCTAGTTGGCATCTTTCTGGACTTCTCCAAGGCCTTCGACACCATTAACCACGATATCTTATTACATAAACTTAAACATTATGGGGTGCGCGGGAAGGCCTTGGAGTGGTTCAGAAGCTACTTGTCTAATAGACAACAATATGTATTTTTAAATGACCTAACTTCGAACATGCAAAATATTAATTGCGGAGTTCCACAAGGCAGTTTGTTGGGCCCTTTGTTATTCATCATTTATATAAACGACTTCTGTAAATCATCTGATGTCCTCTCGTTCATACTTTTTGCAGACGATTCTAATATATTTTATTCCCACCATAATCCTTATACTTTAGTTAATATCGTTAATAACGAGCTTTTAAAAGTTACACAATGGATTAGATCTAATAAATTGTCTCTTAACCTTCTCAAAACGAAATATATGTTATTTAGTAATTCCATTAACGCACTTCCCTCAAATATTATATTGGATGATACTAATTTAGAAAATGTACCATTCATTAAATTCCTTGGTGTAACTGTTGACAACAAGCTTTCTTGGAAACACCATATAAATAGCATTTGTAAAACCATTTCACGAAATATTGGCATTATTAACAAATTAAAATATCACTTCCCGACGTCTTCTCTATTAATGCTTTACAGCTCTTTGATTTTACCTTACCTGAATTATGGGATACTTGCCTGGGGCAACTCCCACCAAACCTTTTTAAACAGATTGTTGTTATTACAAAAAAAGTCTCTTCGTATAATTAACAACTTTGCTGTACGTTCTCATACAGACCCTTTATTCTTTGAGAACAAATTGTTGAAAGTTGTTGACCTTTATTTTTTTCACTTAGGGCAATTTATGTACAAATTTGAGAATAATACACTTCCTGGTGTATTTGACACTATGTTTCCTCTCAATCGATCAATTCATAATTACCCAACAAGACAGTCTAATGAATTCCACTTACCACGTTTTAGAACACTTTTCGCTAAGAATACTTTTTTGTATGACGGTCCTAGATTTTGGAACTCTCTCAGCAATGAAATTAAAAATAGTCCGTCTCTAGATACTTTTAAAAGAAAATTAAAAACATTTCTACTTAAAAATTATAGAGGTCTTCACAGCTAATCTCGCTCACTCAACCGGCTTTACGATCTGTGTTACCTTCTCTTTTCGGCAGTGTTTCGTCCTGTTTTCTAATTTTGTCGATTTTTCATATTTTTTATTGACTTCGTGGCAGTTCCTTCCTTTCAGCATCTTTTTTGTCTCCTTTTGTCCATGTTCTGTTTTTTTTGTCCCTGGTCTGTCTCTGTCTTGCTTTTGCGTTTGTTCCTTGTTATTGTTCCTTATCTCTTTTGTAATCTTCGTAGGCAAATTACAAGTTTTTCCTTTTTTCCCGTGGGGGGGGGGGGGGGGGGGTGTCGGGTGGGGAGGGGGGTTCGCAATATACAAGCCTTGCTTTTTAGCGAATCCCCCTATTTCCACAGGTAGTTTCAGTCACTATTTACCTTTCGTAATTACTATTGAAAATCTATTTTTGTTCACTCTATTTACATATACTTGTATTATATTTAATATTGAATGTAAACCATGTCACGACTTTTATTGTCTGTTGGAAATGAATAAACACGAATTTGAATTTGAATTTGAATTTGAATGTCTAAAAGCAATGCTACTTACATATTTTTGTTCTTATTTAGAAAATGTAGTGAAACTCAACCTTCGATTTGCTTGTACTGTATGAATATTGGATTTTTTTTCTATTTTATTTTAATGTGATAGAGCTCTTTTCTCAGTCATAATGGCTTGGCACATGCTGGATTCACAGAAAAGGTGGGTTTTGCCTATATTGAACAAACACCTATTAAATTTACACACTTTAATTATATATAATATAAAACAAAGCATGTTGTAATTACTTTCATGGTATTTCCGATTCATTAAAGCCCGGCTACCGGTTTGGTAATCCTCTTGCAGAGTGTCGTCCCCCCGAATTATATAAAATGATATATACTCATAAAGATGATAATACTGGAATTATATAAAATTATTTTAAAATAATTGATTTTCAAGACAGGGATGTGAACTACACTATTGTTCTCATTTGTTTATGTATTCATCATGTTCTCTGTTAATTCTGCATCCCGCATTCTGCTTCATATTTCAAATCGTGTTTCGTCCCCAATACTGCGCATGCTCTCTATATCTATCTTTCCCTCTTGTCTAATAAGCCAGCGTTCTTTCTTTCTTTCTTTTTTTTTCTTCTTCTCTCTCTCTCTCTCCTTGTTCTCTTTGGTGTTGTCCGTCTTCTTCCGTTCGTCTTTTTCTTTTTTTCTCTTTTCTGTGGCGATAAGTTAATTTTTTTGGGGGAGGGAGGTGTTGCAGTTATTATTTTTGGTGTATGCGGGGGTGTTAGGGTGTGTATGTATCTGTTTTTTTAATGTATACTTGCTATATAAATTGTAGAGAATTTTTTTTTTGAGGGGTTTGCAAAATACAAGCTTTGCTTTTTAGCATTCCCCTCCATTTTCAGCATTTATTTATTATAATTATCTTTGAAAATTACGCTGAATGAAAATTATTGTTATTACATGCATTTTGTTCATGATATTATTTAGGATGTATTTACGTTTGTCTTTATATTGTTGAAAATGGTTTATGATATTATTTATGATGTAATAGTGTTATATTTTGTTGAAAAATGTTTCATGAAATTATGATGTAATTACATGTACGTTGTTATATTCTGTTGAAAATGGAAAATAAATGAAATGAAATGAAATGAAAATGAACTGGTTAATCGTTCATGTAAATCTGTAATGGATACACAAAAAATATTAGGATATGTTTAAATCCAATTCCAATAACGGCAACGGAATTGGCCAACCAGAAATTATTAGAGTGTAAGGCATTTACGAAAACTGTATAAAGATCTGAGGAGAAAACTAAACTTAGCCCGTACAGTGCATTAGGCCAGGATCCAGAATTCACAGAATGGGGGTTATTAAAGGACTGTTTTTTTGTTTTTTTTTGGGGGGGGGGGGGGGGGGGGGGGGGGGGGTTTCTGTCTTTTGACAGCATCCCTGTCATATCTCCTTCTCTCTCCATCTTCCTAAACACTTCTCTCTCTCTCTCTCTCTCTCTCTCATGTCTCCTTATATACCCTGCTTGATCCCATGCACTTCTGTCTCATACTCGTCCTCTCTTTCTGTCTGTCACATTCTCAGCCTTGGCCCCCTTCCCGCTCCCTATCTCTCCCCCTCTCTCCATAATCTCTCTCTCTCTTTCTCTCCCTCTCTATCTATATCTCGCTTTCTCTGTACACTGCTTATAACTTCTATTGCTTTTTCTCTACGTCACCCTTTATCTCTCTCACCTCTCTCTCTATATCGCTCCCTCCCTCTCTCCCTCTCCCTCTCTCGCTTTCTCTGTGCACTACTCTATAACTTCACGTTCTCTGTATATCATTGTTTCTCTCCCTTTATTTCTCTCTCACCCATCCTCCTCCTCTCTTTCTCTCTCTCTCTCTCTCTTCCTCGTTATAACCGTATAACCATGATAACATTACATTGCACTATATGTAAATAGGTTAAGACAATACGGATCGTCATTAATTTCGTGCCACCATTTTTTCCCCACTACCCATAGGCACCAATACCAAACCACCTGACCTAATTCTTGATGTAACCCACAACTCATTTTCCTTCCGGGGAAGCCCTGGTTCTGTCCAATCTATCCACGGCTATGGAGAAATGCTTTATTTGCATGCCGATATCAAATGCTACCTAGGACGTCAAGCTATAAATCATAAGAAGTACAGAAGAATTATTACCAAATCTGATTTGGTATGTATAGCAGTTAATATAGATGCATTGAGGCCGGATAATAATACAACATGCCGGAGGACCATGAAGAATTTGTCGAACATACACATGGTCATGTGCATGTACAATTCATGTCGCGCAACAGTTGATGAAGACGTCTACCGCACAATGTGACAAGCTCGCTTATCATGGATCCATTTTGGTCCAGCGAAGAAGGAGGTCAAAACCTGAAAAAGTCGGTACAAACGACCTTTATCTGCACATGCGCACATTGGAATTACGAACTGGCTTATTAAGGAATAATGCGTTTTGTCTATAAAGGGCTACATATTTTACTTTAAAAAAAACGACAAACAGAACTCAGCATTTCACTTTTGTTACCTTTACAAAACATGCAGTTCATAGTATGCACGGCTTATTTGGAGTTCAATTTTAGACGGATACATATATTATATTATATTATATATATTTTAGTTTAAAGATTTCTTCAATAGGCATAATTTAGTATTATAAAAGAGCAGAAATATAAAGCAATATTACGTATATTCACATAATACTTTGTTATATTCTTGTTTTACTAGTGATGCAGTTATGAATTAATACAATTTATTTTTAGGCAAACGCCATATCAAAATTACGAAACATTGTGGTTTTCATTCCCTTAATCCGTATCAAAGCCCACCAAGCGCTACGCTAAAGATTAAATTGATATTCTTTGATAAACAGAAGCCCCGAAAAGTATATTTATATATTATTGACATTCTCAAATGGATTCAATTTATTTGCATGTGACGATGATAAAGATATTTTTGCCTCAAACTTTTATTGTGACGTAATAAAACCAGGAAGTGTCGAGATGATGAATTGCACTCATACAATGTATTGACAAGATATTAACTGCCTTCTGGATAGAATTTGACACGGAGGCAATGTTTATCGATTTGTTTCTGGATAAACACTAATCTCACAAAATGTCAAAAAGGCTCGGATAGAGAGGCAGTTAATCACTTCGTCTTTCCATTTTTTCCTTCAGGTTCTCCCACTTAAATTGTGCTGTGAGATAAATATTTACTTGCTGGAAGCCCGCCGAAACAACAGTACTGCTTTTTTTATAGACAATTTCTAGCTTTTATCAACAACTATGAAAAAAAAAATGCTTTCCAAACCCTTTCAAAACATGAAAAGAAAACAAGAACATAGAGGAATGAAAGCAACAACAATCAAACGATCTTGAGCTTACAAAAGGGAATCGAAAACGAAGAGAAAATGAAGCGAAACGTTCTCCTTCGGTGAGTCAATTAGTAGGAACGATTCCTTAATGTCATTTCATTTCATCTCCAAATGAGGCTTAAGGGGACAATTAACCTTTCATTAATAGCCGGATATGAACTTCATTAGAGCTAAATGATGAAGATGAGTTCCATTTTCTCGCAGACTCTGCTCTCTACTGAATAGTCTTTTGTTTCTCTGGTCAGTCGTATAACATATTCTATATATTTCTATATCTTTCTCTCGTCTTCTACATGTTTAATCGGAGGGTAATAAGAATGACTTTAAGTTGGTTTGTAATATACTTCAATCCTGATTTTATATCACATATCTCATTTTATAATGATTTTATTATTTTACTTTACCCATGTGGTGCTTTTCTAGGAAGCAAACATTCCGATCTCTGTCAACCTTCGCATATATTTGATCCTAACAATCTCCGATGCAATTTTACTGGTGCATTGCCCTTTGAGAGGTGGATGCCATTTTTTGTGGATTCTTTTCAACAAGCAGTGGGTTGATGAAGATTTGATTGAAGGTTTGTGCATCTTAGATTGTCCTGATGACAAATGACATTTACCTTCGTATTTCCCTCATTCTCCATCTATCCATTTCTCTCTCTCCTTCTCTCTTGCTCATTTTCTTTTGCTCTTGAGATGACAAATGACATTTAGCCCTAGTCTGGCCTATCGTCGTATTTCTTTTTCCTCATATTTCTTGCTATCTTTCCCCCTCTTCCTCCACCACGTTCTCTCTCTCTCTCTCTCTCTCTCTCTCTCTCTCTCAGTGTTCTTCTTTTATTTTGAGAAGACGACTTTAATAATAACGTTCTCTGCGGCAGAATTCGTTGAACGAGTGGTTATCGTAGCTATAACTTCTTTATGTGATTTTCTAAAGATTGGGACCCTTATTACATTGAAAAGTTAATCTTACATCGATTTCTAACCAAAAGACAAGATATAGCTCTAGCTGATGTACATGATCCCATATTATGGAGCATATACCCTCAAATTAAAATGCAAGATTAATATATTTATCTGATTTATACATTTACATTTTTATCGGTAACTAGAAGGAACGTCGGTCTAACCGAAAGCCTTTGTTGATAGATGATATACCAGCCTATTACATACCTATCACACTCTGAATGATTTCGTAAGAGTGCAAATAAACTCTTTAATATTAATATCTCTTTGGGATTTCAAACATTCAACATTTCGAATCACAGAGTAGTCAATACTAAATTTAAAAAAGCAAACGCTTTCCATCCTTCGTACAAAATAGTTACTAGCCAAGGCTGATACATTCACGTCGCATCTACATTTGTCACGCTCCACCCAGGTGTAGTAAATGGGTACCTGGTAGGAATTTATTCCTTGAATGCTTTCAGCGCCTTAGGGCAGCTTGGATAAAGCCAGGGTAATAGTAGTACCGGTACTTTGTAGGCGCCTTGAGTATCCCCTGGGATGGATATGTGCGCAATATAAATGTAGCTATTATTATTATTATTATTATTTTAAAAACACAATGCCATTTACACATAATGCGTCATGTCAACTGCCTTATTATCTAGGCTAACTGAGCCTAGGAAAGAAATTCGCTAGTAATTTAACGTAGTGATAGCACCTTTAATTTTGAAATAAGTATTTCTTTTATGATGTCATTCTAACATGGAGCGTCAAAGGCCGTGCTGACGCAGGCCCTACGTCAGCGAAATGAAATTCGATCAAGTGCAGCGGGCATCTTGGTAGTACGTGTATTGGAATTCGACTATAATATCTTATCTGTTGTATATTGACCTCCAGTTTGTATTGCATGCCGGAATCTAAGAGGAATGTCTGATGCAATTCAATTCGAATAATTTCCATTCAAATATTTTCCCCTTTGCTTGCAATTCAAATATTGACTCAAGCAAAATCCGATATCCGACGGGTCTCAAGCAAAATCCGATATCCGACGGGTCTCGTTTCCACCGCGTGAATATTATTGAATCTTACTAATAAATCCGTATTCCCACATTCATTCATTATATCATTCTGATAAAGTATTGTTATCACATAACGTTATGCAACAGTTACCAACATTCATGTCAACAAACGACCCAATGTAGTTATCATTGTTTATGTTGCTAGATTTCTTCTGGGTTTTTTTTTAAAGAAAATGTTATGTTCCTATACTTTTCTTAATCTTCTCCCAGACTCAAATCTCTCTCTCTCTCTCTCTCTCTCTCTCTCTCTCAAGTTCAAGTTCAATTTTATTAATTTCCATACAAATATGTACATCCAACATAAACATAAACAGTTCAATTATATTCATGTATATAAAGAAAACAATAATCAAAACACATGAGCATAAGAGCATAAACTTAAGGTAAACTGTGAGAATTAAAGAAAATGGCTTGGAAAGCTTGTAAATATCAGGTGTCCAAATTAAGGACTCTCTCTCCAACCTACGAATCTCCCTAACAATTTGAAGGAAAACAAACCGATAATTCCTTGGATAATCATAGTCGCAAATATGTACACTGCAGGCAGACCCTCGGCTATTTTTTTCCAAAAAAATGTTCGATGAAATTATATTTCTTTTTGTATGACATACATGTATATGCAGGAACCACATATAGTTTTTTAATGTATATGTTTGTTTCGATTTACTCTGACTCGCACTAAATTGATATCCAAACAGCCTCCACCATGACCCCGAGGTGACATCTAACCAATTTAGATCATCATATTTAGAATAACTGTTTTATTTCACACATCGAGCACACGCCATACAAAGTAACATTTCAATTCCTCTAACTGATCCAATTTGGCTCAGTAATGCACTCTATAGATCATCACTTTGATGCGGCCATTTTCCAATTTAATTCATTATCTGGGAAAGTATAGTCAACGTCGGACCATCGGATATATAAGTAGATGGAGTGGTGGAGATGGTGGGAAGGAGCGGGGGGGGGGGGGGGTGGATCTACGATAGACCACCCGTCAGGGGCTCGTGATTATGATGCGTATCAATACCCAGGGTTCCTGGCGAGACTACTGGACTGAATCGACGTGACGTCTGTCCATCCCTCCTAACCTTCCCTGATTAATGATCATTACCGAGGCAGACATGGAGTGGGGTAAAAGGTAGATGATCGAGGAATACAGAGGTATTATAGATATACTTGGACAGAAATTACGACTTCATTGCAGTTAGGAGTAGTCAGAAATGCATTATGTCGGTACTGCTCTGCAACTTCTCCAGGGGTGCATGGGTCGACTCATATTATGACCAGATTATTTATCAACTGCCTTGAAGTTGTATAATCAACCCAATGTAACATTACTTTGGCAACACGCTATACCCTACGCCATTTATTCACTTAAGGTTTTAAGTTCTGATTTAAACTGCAGATATAGTCTTTCTACCATCACCCTCTCTTTTTCCTCATTATGTGTGAATACTTGCTCTGGCTACGCCATTTCATTTTAATGGTATAACTGATTGGGTTTGGGGCAATGGATGCATTAATGTAAGTTCCTCAGGGCAACGCAAGATTGTTGACAACGTCTTATTCATTCTTGCGTTCAAGCCCCCGTCAAGTGCACTTCATTATTGGAGGAATTCCGCATGGGAAATTTTAAGCGTTATTCTTTTCACTGTGCGGGTCCGTGGACAAAGTGCTTAGTTGAAGATTTCTGATTTTGCTCCATCAAACCGAAAAAGACTGTGTAAAGAGTCGTCATGAATTTTACATCTTCAAATTCACCGTTCATAATACTGAAGTTTTCTCATACGCATAAAATATATTTCTCTAAAAATGGCATCCGGAAATATAAAGCCTTCATTTTTGCTGACTATACTCTGACTAAGCTTCTAGTTCAACCACGGGTACTTTTCGTCAAACTCAGGTTTGTTGTGCATAAACCTCCTTTCAGAAATGTTGGAATCCGCAACAATCATGAGAGGCTTAGTCAAATACGAAATCTGATGTTCTGGTTATTATTTTTAATACAATATTTTCAGTAAGTCAGTCTACCTGGACATTATGAATGATGTCTGTATCTCATTCACATCAGAAATACAGAGCTACGACTCTTTTAGCGTAGCATCGAATCCTTCCCTTTGATTACTTAATTTTAGGAACTTGAGTAAGGTTTTAAATGCTTTCCTTTATAAACAAATAGCTCCCCTGCATTACAAGGGTAAAAGATGATTAGTCGCACGATGAGATAAGCTTGCGTAGATTAAGCATCGTCTTGTAAATTCGACATAGAAGATAACTGACATGACTGAGCGGAGCGAGCTGGATATTTTACAGTTATAATTTTAGAAACAGATATAGAAAGACAGAGAACCGACTTGTAGACAAGGATGTGTTATTTGAGAATAGCATCTGCCTTTATTTCCGGAAAAAGTGAAAGGCATCAGTTGGCGGCCATGTTCGCCTATCGGCTCCCATTAAGAAGCAGACATGTCGCCGTGTATTCGTTTCATATCTCTCCAATAATCGGGGTCATTGAAGCTAGTGCGAGCGAAACGAAAGGGACAAAGCCGATTTCTACCAGGCATAAAACGTTCTCATTGTTAAAGTATACGTGTCAAATTGGAAGGATGTAATGAATACATACCTTTTCTTATCTTTGTTTCTATTCCTGATAAACAGGGACATAATACAGACCAGTAGTTGCACGATAAATGAAACAACTTTGATTTCTATGAGCCCGCAATAACACTATTGATTATAATGGACGATATGATCTCACTTGGAGCGAAGGGGATTGAATGGAGAGAGGAATGGAGGGGAGGGGGAATGAGAGCGATGTGGCATGAAAACTATTTCGATTTGAATATTAATCAAGAGTTTATTTTTCATAACTAGTCATTCACCGACTTTCCCTGTACAATGTAATGAAAGATCGATTCGTGAATCGATTCGTTCATGTTATCTTTGAAGTTACAGTATAGACTTTCTGTTCGGATTTACTTCAAAGACAAATTTACAAGTACTACAATTTTAACACAAACATTACATGGGGCTACATTTTGTTGATAGTACCAGCATATGTTTTTTTAGATTATATTTTCTAACAATATAAACGAATTTCTGTCTTCCTTTAAATATTTCATTTTTCATTTTTTAAAACTAAGATTTGACTCTTAGTATGATTTGTTTTTGGAAAGTTCATCAGTTGAAATTCCAAGAATAATCAAAAGTGCCATTACCTTTTAATTTCTATGCAGTTCATCATCACCATGATTAATTACACCTTGTACAATGTTCTGCTACATCGATATATCAAAATATATCCTCTGAAATGTTATGATTAGAAACTAAAAATAAATGAAACCGGAGGGTAGAGTTTCAGGAGATAATCGATGCGAATCTCAATAAATTGAAAGAAATGATTTATTAATGTAGATATACGTTTTTAATTTGTAAACAAATCTTTAGGCATTTTTTCTTCCCCAGTCAAGCTTCTTCGTTTACTAGATATACGTTAGAACTTAAACATATACACACTCACATGGAAAATGCTATGAAATGCTATGAATAGAACAAGTCAGATGTAACAGTTTCAGTCAGATATTAATCGATGTGATACTCAGCATATTGAAATTAAATGTTTAAGCAATGTTAGATACATTTGAAATCAAAGGATGGAATCTTTATATAGACTAAATTGTTTCATAAAGTGATCAATGCGACACCCAAAACATTTTGTACAAGTAAAACAAAAATATTTCTTTATGCGTATATGCATTTTTTAGACGATGCATACATCAAAGAAAAGAAAAACAAACAAACGGTGATGGATGAATGAATTCATACTTTTATTGCATCATGATAGAGGTCACGCGAATTTGATACCATTATTTATCGCACGTTAGAGTTCCTTATATTAGTCGGCTGGATACCGATGCGATCCCTATTGATATACAAACACAGACGCACATTCACACACACGCATATCACGCACGCTCCCACACGCACATACAAACACAAATAAGACGAAGGAAAAACGAGATGCAATCTTTGTGCAATTTTTGGTTCAATGTTCAATGAAACCACTGAAAATTACTTTTCGAATTGGCAATAATATATATTTTTTCTGTACTGACAATAATTGACAATATCCTTAAGCGATATTTACAAAAAGCGGAGTTGGCGCGAAAGAGTAAGCCCCCCCCCCCCCGCCTTCTATTACCCCCTCTTGGCAGGAGAATCTCATACATAACGTGACATTTGGAAGTGATGTGTGTCCGAACACGACAGTATTCATCCATCATCGGGGTATTGTGCGTGAACTGGTTCTGTGATTGGTATTTACAAACAGGTGTACTGTCAAAAGAATCGAATGTTCTTTTAATATCTAGTATGAGGTATCAGAACATCTCATCAAAGTAATGCTCAATTAAATGCAGCGCTCACGTCTGCTCTTTCAAAAATATTTATTCCCATCAAAGTCTCAACCGTGTCTCTCTTTTTATTTTTATAAACCTGACTAAAGTTATAATAATCACTGGAATGATACACATAGATCTCATTTTCTTTTGTGTCATTCATGTAAAAGGGTGTCTTTTGTTCATATGTATCTATTCAAATTAATGTTCAGGGCCCCGCCTTATAAAGAGTTATTAAAGAGATAGGAGATACAATTATTGATAGCAAGCTACGACTGATTTGAATCTATCTCTCCTCTTTATACTTTATAGGACGGGGCCCATGTCTAAACATTACTTATTTTGATACAAACATGGCATCTATTTTACCATTTAATGTATATATACACATCTACATGTGATGAATCAGTTCGTCTTAATATTTTCTAGTTGTCATGGTCATGATTGTGCGATAAAAGACCCAAATCCAAGATATGAAATTTACTTATATTTATATATTTATGTCATAAAGTTAACTTGATGCAAATGCTTTGAGGATACAGCACAGGGTGATTTTATTCCTCGCTCCAATTATTGTACTAACCTTTGCATGATCACAAAAATGTATCGCCGTTGGATGTTATAATACGAAACATATTTGATTGATTAACATAGAACACAATCCCTCACAATATTATGTAAGGTTAACATTTTCTGCCCTGCGATTGTAGCAATGTTTTATCATGATAAGCTCCTCTACAATCATGTTTTCCTTTTGAGGGGACTTTTACTTTAAACCCTTCTCTTCATCCATGTAATCCCATTGCCCGTTACCTACCGACATCATGATCTCATACATTCAATATTTCGATCATTACAACTATCATAAATTTCATTCTTTTGCCAGGACCTTTCCCCTTTTCATCCCCCTCCCCTTACTGGCCGCCACCTCCCGGCATTATGCATCCATTATTACGCTAGCATCGGAAACCTCTTTTTCAGAGACAATGCACTAACAAGGTTTGGCTACATCTCTATGGCTGACTGGAATCTGCATACATTAGATTGATTAGGTTGGCATACATTACCGGCAGTCATGAAGTACTATCGCCTGTGGGTTTCCCATATACGTATACCTCGACAAATATTACATGATCATACCGATTAAATCAATTAATATGACTGAACTGTCTGTCTTGACGTTATGAGCTTCCCTATAGCCCCGGTGAGTTCGTATTGCTAATCGCCTTGAGGACACCATGCACTTCTGCTGGGCAGAGTGCTTTGCGTTGTTGAATGACAGAATAGAATTCAACTTTATATAACTGAATCACTTGGCCAAAGGAAAGTTGTAAGCCGAATAAATAGAATGAGCTATTGCATTGTCTAGGCTTCTAGTATAGAAAAAATCCCATTGCTAGGCTTTCGCTGATATTCGACTGAATGACCTTTATTTATCAAAATCCTTGCATAACTTTGTGAGCCTAAAAACTATTATAAGCTATCGAATCATTTACTCTTGGCGAAGGTGTTGTCGAATAATTCTCCTTAAACACTCTTCTACAATACGATTCTATTCGAGCAGGTTTCAAAAAGTAATTCAATCAGATCTAACACCCAAATGTATCTCAAAATGCATTGAAATGATTTAATTTGACAAAATATCTTATAAAAGTAACATAAATTCCTGCAGTGTTTGAAAAGACGAATGTGCTTTTTTATTATGACTGATATATTTATTGGACATGTCTAATACATTTATAATTCAGGTACAGGATGACTTAAGTTTTCAAGATATTGTTAACCCATTACCTTCCTGGCAGTCTGGCATCCGTCATGTCACAAAAAGCAATTGAGCCATGAATAATTTAGAAAGTATAAAACATTAAGAAGTTTTCTTACCCGAGAAAATGCATGGTTAATTTCTCGTTATTTATGATCTTTGACATACCCATGATGAATTATATGCGTTTTGTGTGATTCAGCTTACACAATTTGAATTTCACATTTATTTCATGTTTTTAGTGATTCGAATAGTACCCATTTTCCTCGCAAACAATGAGATGTCCCGTCATCTTAGAATAGAATATCTATACAAAAAAAAAAATCCCTTTTCAATCTCAGGATTGAAAAGCGATTTATATGAACATAACCATTTTGTAACATGAGTTGAAAAGATGGATTTCTTTCTTTAAAAAAAAATATGATCCCAATAACTTTTGAAATAAAACATTACAAGGACCAACTTCAATCTTCATTTAGCACTAGATTCAAATTAGAGGAAGGGTTCATATTCCGTTCTGCTACAAAAAAGATCAAGAAATTTGCGGAGCAACATTTATGCATCATTCAATTTATACAATGACAACAATGAATAATTCATAATATTTGAATTTGGAAGACTATAGGCTGCCAGGTCATATCGCTTCCCACATTGGGAATGATAATCCCTAAAAATTGGGAAACAGTCGCCAATAGCACGCTGCTAGCAGATACCGTAGACTCCGTCATCTAGCCCCCAGGCAATCTTGGAGGAAAAACCAGACGACTTGGTGCAGTCTTGATGATAAGGACAATGCCAATGTCAATGGCAACTCATTTCTTGATGCCCTCTGGGTTTTAAATAATCAAGCGCCAGAATGGAAAAAGAAGAAAGATTGAAGGCAATTGTGATGGAAATATGATGGGCTGGATCGACAGGGCATGATGCTAATGAGATTCAATGAATTCTTAACATGAACTCAAGCCTTTAACCTCCTTTTCCTCGTCTTTGAAGATGCGAGCGTGGCGTCCAGTTCGAGATTGGTTTTCATAAAAAAGCGTCAAAAAGGTGGATACCACCCACGTCCAAATCTTTGCCCATTGCTCTCTTTAATTCTGCACCCTCTCCTGTTCTGTTTTCTCCGCTGCGCCTCTTTCACTTTCTTCTTTTCTCTTGCATCCCTCACTCATGTACCCCATGTACGCGTCTTTATATTCAGTTACATCAAATCATTCGTTTAAACATGTTTGAGAATATAAAAGCCTATAATAAATAGAAATAAAAGTCAATTTCAATTTGATGGAATACCCGCGAGGTTTTGTTCTCGCTGATAGCATACACATAATATGCATCCCCCCAATAATTTGGCGTACACATCGTTTGTTTTGCTGCTCTATGACGGCGAGGTAACAACCAGTAGGTAGATATAATGTCATTCTTAGTTCTGAGATGATCTTTCTATAAATAATTGCATGGCCCCGTACCCCACATTTGTCGACATCATTGTACGCAACGCGATATTACAGCGGGCTCAAAATGGAATTTATGCGATGGTATACCGCTGTCTGTCTCTATAATATAGCTATTTTTGCGATAACGTGTACTCTGCAGGGATGATATATATATTTTTAAAGTTCAACTGCCTGAATGTACATCCAAAAGGCCCTATTTTTTCCATATCAGTTATGATATTCTAGAAAAATTCTGTCTTGCTTTTCTACTCTACACCGGATAGTAACACATGATTATTATGTCCTGACTATCATTTGGATAACAATAAAATGATAATCTTAAACAAAAATATTAAATTGGGTTACCGATAATATTTTCATAGAAAGAACAAAGAGTTTTGAAATTTTTGTGAAATTTTTAGACATTAGTCTACAACGACAATCAAATGTTCAGTTGTATTTGATATGTAAGCGGAAATATATATTTACTGTTATCTTTGAATCTTTCCTTATTACATTGTAAAAAAAAAATTTGTTTCATATCATTGGAATCAGTGCTAGATATAGCTCGCACAAATTCACATAATAGACATTGAAAGGTACATAATAATGGACCATATTCAACATCACAATACATGTGAAGGACAATTTCACCAGCACCGACATATCTGCTAGATAATAGACAGAGAATATTGATCACACCATTTGATATGATCATTTTAAATATTCATACTACATTCATAATACATTCATAATACAGTCAATTTTGAACATACACATAAAATGACAGTCATGTACAATTTGAACCGTTGAGCACATTCATAAAATTTTTGACCGACCTTGCCGTGGCCAAAGGGTTTTATCAAAATAATTTGAGTACAAATGTCAAATAGTGGATACCTGCTTCGCTATATGAATTCCAATTTAATTTCCATGCATGTCATCTACCCCCTCTCGCACTTTTAGTTTATCTATCTGAATTCGTGCTCTTGTTCTAAACTTTACCCAATGATTATGGGCCTACAAATTATCAAAGAATAAAACGCATGAATGCCTCATTTATTAGTCTGAGCAAAAAATCCTTATATCCTGTACTTAAATTCGAAGGTAGTCGTTTTTCCAATTGTTCGTTTTCCGAAGGTTCATAATTCCGAAACACACATTTTCTATAGCAGGGGGTTCATAACCCCGAAAATGAGATAGGATTGATAATTCCAAATATTTTATGTATTACTCAGAAGTTTCGTTATTCCAAAAATGCAATAGAGCCCTACATATCTTTACAGAATTACGAACCTTCGGAAATATGAACCCTTTTTCATTTTCGGAATTACGACGAACCGTCAGAGTAACGAACCTTCGGAAACACGAACCTTCTAAATTTTGAACCTTCGGAAAACGACATGTAACCCATAAATACTAACAAGGCCCTCTGATATATGAATTAAAACTGCGGGATCTCTCTCTGTTTGCTTACCTACGAGTGTATATACCTATTTTCTAATAGCAGTCAGGTAACATTTGGAGAAAAAAAAATCATTAGCATCATTACCTCAGTTGCGCTCTTGAGCGTGATGATAAATCAAAGTATACGACAAGCTTCGTAAATTTGAAACCAATACCATTGAAGCTGCTGAAATGATTAACTTGTTAAATGCTTTATTTCTCGGTGCAACGTGTGTTTTTAAATGATAACATGTACTTTCTCGTTGATGACCAACATAAAAGAGCGCTTTCTTGATCAAAAGACGATGACTGAGAGTGTCGTTATGGATATTTAGCAGCCACATCAATCCATCAAAGACATCGTGATCTCGCTGAATCCGCGAACGCTCCCTAATTTTTTCCGGCATTTGTCGGCAATTGGTCATACGGATTGGCACCTCGGGGGTTAGTTTAGCTAACGTTTATTTGTCCGGTTGTCGCTATCTCTTTGCCCTAGTTTTCTTAATTATTTCACACACTAAGAGCAGCATCAATACGCCATGACAATTCGTTTAAAACTCTCTTACGTTTTGAGGATAAAATTACAGGTCTGCATGTATTGTATTTACATGTTTGGTGTTTCTTTCGTGATCATTATTTGTATTGTTCGAAATCCTCGTTAATTTGTATATTTTCTTATGAGAAAATAGAGCCAAGATTTTCCAATGAAAAAACAAAATTCGCGGTGGTCGCTTACAATCACTACTTTAAAAATCAACAACCAAAACACACACACACACACACACACGCACCGACGCGCAAAATACAAAATTATGTATGTAACGAGGAATTATTAAAAACCTTTAGCAAACGTACAATCATCTACAGAAGAATGATAAACCTTTACAAGATGATATTTGATGCTTTTGCACTTACCCTGACTTTTATCCCTGGTCTTGAGCACCTGGGAGACTTTCATTCTAGCCTGGTAGAACCATTCCGAGTCGCTCGATAGGTAAGGGTATGAAATAGACAGATCCTTCACATTAACAACTCCATTGCTCTGGCGATAGGCATACGGACAAAACAACGTATAATTTTTAAATTCATTCTTGTCATAGCAGTTGCCAAACGCGAATATTTTGGGGTCATTCTCGACGTTGGAAAGGACGACATTGTAAAAGAAATCCTCGTTGTGATGGATCTCCTCAAGATTCTGACTTTGCCAGATCCGGGTGAGCATGTTGGCTGTACTGACTGTCTTGAGCGCTTGGTCCATGTAGCGTTCAGGACCATAGCTAACAGCACTAACAGGAAGGGTGACGGCCCATGTGCCCTTCTTACAGGTGTCTATGTTCTCTTCAATTGCGGCTACATACTGCAGGAACTTGGAGATGATGTCGCCGGGAGGGGAAAGGATCCAGGCGGGAGGAAGGTGGTCATCTTCCTTCTCTTCAGTCGTCTCCTCCTCAAGCTCCATAGGTTCCTCAGTGGCTTCTGTCAGGGGCTCTACTGAGGATTGAACCGTAGAGTTCCTGATGCTGATCGGAGTGGAAGGAGCAGATGAGGTTGGTGCGTTCAGAGCAAATACGACGTTGGCAGACACAGAGAACGAGAAGCAAAACCACAGGGCAAGAAGGAGATAGAAAAGGTTGTCGATTCTTGTCTTACGATGGATTGAGCTCAATCTGGGTGCCATGTCGTTGACGTCGTTAACAATATATACACACAATCTAAGACCCAAACGTCAGGCTATGTGTATTAATCCAAGCTAGTAATCTCCACCGAACGTTTTCAAATCACGCCAATCCAAACAAGTGATGCTCTAAACGCTGACGGGCTTTCACCTGTAAGCAGAAGAAATAGAAAGATTGTGAAAGTTATGACATGATTGTCTGGATGCTTCTACGCTTTAACGAAGCGGAGGTTAGGTTTGCCCTCAGGCGAATCTTTAAAGTAGGAGTTGATACACGGAAGCCCAACCCGCTGATGATCGGCCTGCTAGTTTGCGTTATTGATCAGCCGAGTTCCGATACATCCTTTTCCACATATATTCCTAACAAGCATAGGCAGGTATAAAAACACAAGCAAGGATGGAAAATCGACGTCTAAGGATGTGCGTCCCAGTTATCTAGTCGCTTTGAAAAATCATATCAGCTGAAAAATTGGCCGAGCAGAGCTCGATCGATTGGAGCCCAGGCGAGGTCGGCGAGATTCATTCGAGTAATGCACCGTGCTTTCCCAGACGGGACGATTGGCTATGGCATGCTTTACAAAACTAAAATGTAATCATAGAATCTTCTGTGAAAGTCGCACACAGAACACTTTATAAACCTTTAAATTATGTTTTCCCTCTCTCCAAAACACAGTTACAGAATTGTTGAGATATCATTATAAGTTAATCCATTCGAGTCAGTCAGACGACCATTGGTTCACCGGCAGCACACGGGAGGGAGTAAAGCGTTTCCCGTGAATGCTCACTCGACGTAATATTAAGCAGACGACGGCGGGATTTTCATTATCGAGCATAGCCTTGAAACATTCTCACCATACACACGCACGATGACACGCACTATGTAGGGTACGCACACACACAACCCCGTGCGTACGACGGGCCTGAAAAGCTGCTTATACCAGGCGTGCGCTTTTTCTGACTACTCTGTGTGTGTACTACCATTAAACGTGGCGTTAATGAATGGGTTTGGTATGTACTATCTCCGGCTGCTATGAAACTATCGGCTGCCAGCTAACCGCGAAAAGCTGAAGAGAAGTTTTCTACGGTGAGAAATAAGAGCGCCCTCCTATTTTGTTTGGCTGTAAAGACTGATGTCGTCTATTAGGATAACTAGAATATATAAAATGAGAGATCATTACAATAGCTGAACTGTAAACCGTAAAACTTTCGCAATAACAACATTTCAAGTCTTTCTAATAGGATGATATTGTAAATTAGATCACTTCCTTATAAAGTTGCCAATAGAATAGAAATCCGCTACATATCATGAAACAAGTATTTACATTGTTTCTTCCTACCTCCTTGACCTCAGTAATCGGAGTGACTGATTAAATCCATGGTGTCATGGTTGGGATTCAAGCTGTTTTGGGTAGATTAGGAATTTACAATTGAAGACGTTTGTGCAACATTATTGTGAAATATCAGAATGGGCAATGTTGAAAGAGCAAAACGTTTCATAAAATAGATTTTAATGAATCAATAAATCATTCTTGATTGTGCTGTTTAATTGAAACATAATTTTGAATGACTCGTCAAGCAAAGAATGGCATTTTTTAAAAAGAATAAGGCTTCCATTTTAACTTCATGGTTTGCGTGCTATGTATGTTAAACTGATGAAAGAGGGAGCAAAATGAAAAGTATGAGGTATATCTCTCATTTCTAGGTAACTGTGACAACTAGCAAATCACATGGGTAAAAAATCTCCGTTTTAATACCAATCGGCTCCTTTCATTCATGATTTGAATGTCCTCCTTTAGTAAGAAACCAATTAGAATTCAAAACAGGATGAGAGAATGAGGGCTTGAAATACTGATTAAAAGTAGCAATCATTTTACAATGAATGAACACTCAGGGGAATAACAAAGTGGTTGACTGCGAATCATTTCTTTCTTGGTTGCCGTGAGCCGTTTAGATAATTTCATGCACGCAGTGTATTATTAATGATAAGATTAACACCTATTCATTTTCGAAACGTGCTGTAATATAAATAAATTATCTCTCCTTATTTGATAGAAGGAAACAAATCTCTCCTGACATATTGTTTATAAATCATTACCGGGAAGACACATAAAGAGAAATATTATGGAGACACAAACTATAGGGCATTTACTCACAAACGCCTGTCTATAACACTTGAGAATGCATCAAATGTTTTGAAATGTTTATGTACATTATTTTATTAAAGTAAAATGTGACTTTTTGTATAGACTGGCAGTTCCTTCCTTATATCAATGCTATAATGACTGAAAGACAACATTCTACAGGCTGCTGGATTTTTGGATAAGACACTGAATGGAATATTGAACATGACATCGCATAATGTATACTGGAACTTATGAAACCTATCTTGTCTAAATTTCAATGATACGCTCTATTTGACTTTGATATCATAAAAAATTCAATTCATGGTATTGAATATTAAATTATGAAATTTCTGTACCAGAATGTTAAATATTGTTGACCATCACTTTATGAAGCTTTTGTCTAATTGGTCATTTTTCCAATAAGCAAACAAAAAGCTAACATTTTGCCCATAGAGTTGAGAAGATTTTTCCAGTTTCCAAAACTTGAGTAATAAACAGTGCAAAAAGAAATCTTCTGAAATATGGCTACCCTCACACCCTTCGAGCGACTCCCGAGTCCACGTAGCAACTCAATATTTTCACTTTGCAAACTACACTTAAAACATCACAACTTACTAGTGACCATCTCCTATTCAAGATTAACGAGAAGAGATTTTGAGTACGATGTAAGGATTTGAAAGTTTTGAAGACTGTTTTTATCCCAGGTATAAGCCAAAACACACCCGATATCCCTTTCATTTTCTAGTCTTTGGTCACGGAAGAAAACCCATCGCATCATTTGGCATACTTCGAAGCAGAACGTCATTACGAAGGCGTCATAGAACAGATAGATGGAATATTTCCTCTCCTTTCGGCTTATTCATGTCATAACACATACAGGAACATAGCTCATTGAAGGAAGAGGGTGATTAATACCCCCTCTTTCAGATGAATAGTTCAACCACGAAAGACATCGCACCCATGCTTCTATCTTTACTGTCACTTAAGATTGGTACCCTGCTTCTAGGGAAAAACATTCATGTTATGTGGCTAAAATGGACTTAAAATTAAAAAATTCACCTATTCAGATTCAGATTCAGATTTATTGACTGTTTTCAATCATATCAACATAATAATATCGTGCATAACGTAAAACAGATAAAATAACAATCATATGAAAATTATGTTTTTCCATATACATGTATGTGAAAAGTTAATGGCGGAAATTTCCCAACGGAACAAGGATAAGATGAAGGTGGAAACTAGAATGAAAATCTGAATTCATTACAGTGAACGTCATCTTCTTGGTGTATCCTTTATAAACTTTATTTACACTGCTTTCTCACGATCGATATTCTTATAAGGAACGTTTCAACGTAAAGAATGAATCATGTCACATGATTTCATAGACATGACATGGCAAAATCTTTTACACAAACCAAGACACTGCATAAACAAGCGCCCTTATATCCTCCTCCTGTGACGTCATATTTTCTGGAGACGCCTTCCCTCTGGGATGATGCCCTAGAGAAAAGTAGAGCGGTGTTTGGCAGGAATTATCCCTAGCTATGTCTTGGGATCAAACATTTAATCCGCTCAGCTCGGGGGATGAGTTAACTGGATCAGTGCGGCAGCGGGAGAAGAAGTTTGAGAAAAACACATTTCGTAATTCCCGCCGTTTCGTGTGGGCTCAAATAACTTTATGCCTTCATTATCTCGAGCAGACGTGTGAGATTTATCTCTGGTCTACATACTCTTCTATTCCCTTTATATGTTATGTGCAACCCTATCGGGCTCTGCTCTAGGCTGCCAAGAAAAAAAAGTTTTTCATGTAGCGATACAAGTGATATCGGTGGCGTAACCAGAAACTGATGTACGTGAGAGTGGGGATCTTTTTTTTTTAAATACAAGCAAGCTAACGATCATAGCTCTCTAGAAATCTCATTCATAAAAAAGCGTGACTCATATGTTGCACATGTTAGGCCGAACGTATTGAATTACGTCCGATTCAATACATTTTCTATGTAAATAGTTTAAAAGTGTTAGTTTTGTTTGATTATCAGAACTCAATAATGTCTTTAAGTTTTGGTAATCTGATACAAGGACTACAAATAAAGTTTTTGACATATATCTGAACAAGGGGGAAATGAATTGAGAAATGTCAGGAGACGTTTTTGATGGTTTTTCATTTAATTACCATTTCTTGGCTTCTTTCCGTGTTCAAGTCAAAACATTGCTTCATGATATTCATGGAGACTGATGTCATAGTAAAACACATTGTCACACATCTATTCAAGTGGAATTCCTTTAGCTTAATTGCAATAACCACCTTGTGTCCAGAGAGAGCGAGAGAGGAGAGAAAGCAAGAAAGAAAGAAAGAGAGAGGATAGATGGACTTCAACAGACACAAAATGAGCGAGACATTGTGTACGTGTGTGTATATGTGAGTTAAAGAGTCTGGAAGGGAGAGGGTGTGTACGGGGAGAGACCGACTGGCATAGAAGCAGAGGGAGAGAGAGAGAGAGACAGGGGATAGAAAAGACAGGGAGAGGGGTGATGGAAAGATAGAGACATCAAAACAAAAGTAGGTAGACAGAAATAAATCAATGTACATGTAAATCTGAACAGTTTAAACGCAAAACAAAGCATGCTTTTTAATATTTACATTTTTACGGCTATTACTTTGACATTTTCCTTAAAATAAGTTTGGACGAATGTACGACATTCCACAAGGTTGCTTCCAATGTCCAATGATAATCAGAAACCATAAGCGATCGCATTATAAAAGAACAGAATCCATAGAAATCTTGACCTCTCTCGAAGTCGAAGTTGTCTCCATATCCCCCTGGAATGTCATGCACTGGTTTACGTTTTACAGTACACATTTAATAGATCACTGTTTGTGTTTTAATTTGGTTATGTTGTCGTAGTTGTTTTGTGGAAGCGACTACATGTCTGATTGTAATATAAGGCAATGAAATATATATAGTATTTCCTGTATCATCCCTATAAAGTTCAAAGTTACAAAATATCTTGACAAAATCTCTTCCCACGAACCTGACCTTTCGTAATTGGACTATAGCTGTCAGGATCGTTGCTAAAGAAGACTTGGAATAGGGGACTGTCGGAAAAATCTGCCGACATATCTACCTAAAGAAAAGAGGTCACCATTCTTTTCTCTTTTTTTGCAGTTTGCCTACAAGCCTATATCATGTATATAGATTCTGCAGACATACTTTTTGTTGATGGGGGTGTGACACCCGCAATCCCCTCAACTGCAATGCCTCTGCTAGCTGTGACGCGATATTAACTTATCCTGTATTACATGGATGTTTATGCTGCTTTTACATAACACCATTGTAGCTTAGTTGTAACCGTTGTGGGTGACAATAGGGAACTGATAATTCCATAGAGGTGATATAATAACGCTCGATCAATTAGCCTGGTAATCTATGTCACTCAAGGGCAGCCATATCAAAACCTTGTATAGATTAATGTATGCCTGAGAGAGTTGTGAACCCATTTCACGAGAAATAAAAACTGGCAAGATATAAGCATCGCGATGATCACGAAGCACTCTAGCATAGTCTAACCAGGCTACTGTAATTGCACCAGAGGGCATGGCCCAGTTTCTGCTAAAAAACAAACACGAAGGACGAATGGATTCTCTATCAACTTCTGAAAGTTAGACTTCTAGATATTAGATTTCTGGAATATGGACCGCAGGAAATGTCTGCATCGTCTTCACCTACCAGAAGTTTGGGTGTATTAGGACGGCAAACAGATCACAGGCCAATTTTGTATGTTTGATAATTGGGAGGATAATTACGTGCATTACAATTCAAAAATATGATGCAGTAAATGTTATAATGCTGATATCACATGCATGTCTTGCCACTTTTGAGCCCTCCCTCCTTTTCCTTTCATCCTCTGTCTCATCTTTCTTCTCTCCTTTCTTATCTTTCACAGCCTAATTTCTCCTGTTCTATCCCTCTCCTTATTTTCCTGCTCTTTGCTTATCTTTTTTTCTCTTCCTATCTGCCGCCATTTACTCCTCACTCTCTTTTCATCTGCTTTTCCTTTGCCTGTAGCTGCCCAACATCTGGCTTCCTCTGCCTTTTGCCGTCTTCTGCTGTGTTTTCTTTTTCTGTCATGCACATGCACTGTTATGTTAAATCATTCGTATTCATGTATTATTGTGTGCTCTATTTATTTCTGATTTTATATACGAATTTCTAGTACGTTAAATTGACGTTTTTTTATATTTGCAGAAACAGCCGGTAAATGATTCCAAATGTATTCTTATTTTTGTGCATGATAACATTGAATTTAATTGAATTTAACTGAATCGAAAGATATCTTTAGGCATATGTATGTTGTTCTTTGGAGGTGTTGTTCTCTGGAGGCCAGCTTGTATTCAAAAGTATATTGCTGGAATGAGTTGTTTCCAGTGTACAATATTACGAGAACGCTCTTGAAAGATCAAAAATGTCATATTCTATTGCAGGAATATTCCCCGAACATTAAACCGTGGAATTCGCGTAAACTAGGAAACCATCCATGCCGACAAGAACAAGAGAAACACTTTCAAAGTGAGTGCTGAAAAATAAATGTGTTCACACTGTGTACAGCGTGACACAGTGAGCAACGGTAGGAATTACATAGATTATAAATCACTGTGTAAACTTTGAACATTTTATTGGAAGATCACTACTCTCTTCACTCTGTATGAACACACCATGTAAGGTTTAGTAGATTTCTTTTTTTGCTAGAAGCCTAGAGCTACAGTGCGGACGCACCTATAATTGTGTTAAAATGTTTATGGAGGAGAAATAAAAACATGGCGCGTAATTTGCTTGATGAGTGGTAACGAGGAAGACCTCTTTGCATGTCATTCTCAAACTATGTCGATCAACTGTCAAATTGGGAGAATTGTTTCTGTCAGAAGCGTGCTAATTTTGTTATCACATTAAAACAATGGTCGTAATCGTGTCGAGACGAATAGATGCTAGTTCTAGAACAGGTGTCGGTAAAGGTTATACTGGTAGCCATCAGTGACAGCTTTTCAAGAGTCTTCAATACTGGTAAATTTATTGTGTGTATTCCACATGTAAATGAAAAACCATTTTTAACAATATATGTAATTCTTGACTACAAGTAACATTTTCTTGAAAATGATTATTGCTGCAAAGTGGATTCTGTAACACTTACTGCAAGGTCGGTATACATTTTGGAAAATGAAATCGAATCCTGGTCATTCAGCTGCATTTTGAGGTCGAAGCAAGTGTACATGTTGTCTCGTGTGTGGTGTATGGGTGTTCTGTGCAATGGTGGTTGCATGTAATAAGGACGTCGGGTGGAGGGCGTTTGCTGCCCAGGTGGGGTGGATAGGACTGTGCGTCCGGCCGGAGCAGGGTCGAAAGGGGAAAGGGGGCATTTCACTTACTCCTGCCGAGTAACATCTTTTCAATTTGACTTTACTCCTGTTGATTTATGTCGCCATTTTTATTATAATTTTGTTCTGTTGTCTTTAGTTTTGTTAAGTTGCTTCTTATTATTATTTGTTTCATTCTCTTTTATTTAGCAAATAAACCCGGAAAAGGCCAGGAGCCGAAGGCTTGTAAATACATCGAGTGACCTGCTTCATTCAGTTCTATCATTGTCTGTTCACATATATGTATATATAATTATAAGAGCAACAATTGGCTCACACTCTTTAACATGGTGGGGGTAGTGTACTCGGGTGCTAATTATAGAGGCAACAAAATGAGTACATCTTGAGACGTAGCTGTTGGTATCACGCTTTTAATTAGCTTTCGGGCAATTAGCCCTTCTATGTATATATATAGATATATACACACACACACACACACACACACACACATCTATAATTTTACGCAACAATTATAACATAACAAAAAAGTCGAAAAGATAAAACAAAAAGAAAGTAAAAAAAAAAAATTCTGCAATATATGCTATACTGACTGTATACTGTACGAAGTATACTTTTTTTTACAGGACGAGTAAATATATGGAGTGAAACGCAACTGTTCTATGTCTAGGAAAATGGATGTCTCTCACACATCTTATTGGATAATTATGAAAATTGCAATTAAAATCAAACAGATTACAAAACTGTTCGGGGAGATATTTGTAAATGCATTTATACATAAAACGTATTGCCCCACACGAGAGTGAAATATGATAAATATGGGAGCACTAAAGAGCAATACAAACTTCGAAGAACATTATGAGGAAACAGAAAAGGAAGTCTAGGTATAATACCTATATTTTTGGCAATTCTATTTTCTACCATCAATACAAACGCCTAGAAATGTTGTCTTTTCAACTCGTGCAATTTCTGTATATTTCACTTTTATATTGATTTCATCTATACCAGGAATGTTGTCTTTTTTGCTGAACATAATAAAATGACATTTCTTGGAGTTGACAGATAGCCGATTGGCTTGCATTCATTCGCATACTATAATTAACTTTCTATAATTGTGTCTGTGTATAGTATATTTTTATTATATGCATATAAAACAAAAGAGAGTTCTGGGGCAGATTTGTGAATATCGTTTATGTATATTAAGAATAAAAGAGGGCCTAGGAGTGATTCCCGAGGAACTCCACGTAAGATGCTATTAAATTCCGAAATTGAAGATTCATATTTTGTACCTGTTGACAATTATTCAGATATGGAAAACAAACTGCTGAAAACTGCTTATCCAATAATAGCGAGCCAATGGAGTAAAATGGAGTCAAAAGGGGCCTGAGCTTTCGATCCTAGCAGAATCTTCGTCAGAGGCAAAAAGACAAACATAAAAAACAAGACAAGCATATATATTCAGATAATTAGTAAACCAGTCATGTGAGACACCATGATTACCATAGTTACAGAGTTTAGAGCTTTGTGATTTATATTATCGAATGCCTTCGATAAATCATTAAAAATACATATTGTATACTCATTTCTTTCAAAAGCATCTATTATTTTGTTAGTAAGGTCAATTAAAGCCATGAACGTAGAATAACCTTTTGGGAATTCATATTGATTTTTACAAAGAATGTTATGGTTATCTAAGAAATCCACGGTGCGTTTGTAGACAATTCGTTCTAGTATCTTTGAGAAGACGGAAAACAGAAATTGATCTGTAATTAGATAATTCTTCCTTGTTTCCACTTTTAAAATCTTGGGAAACCTTGGCTAATTTTAGTTCTGCGGAAATATCCCTTTACATGGAGACAACTTAAATATGTGGCATAGAGCCTCACTAATGTCTGAGATATGGATGTAGTGATGTGACGACACTCCTGTGATATCTAAGTTCCCCATCGTTTAAAGCTAATTATTTCTTGTCGTATGTATGTGTGAGGGCTGCAATCCAAGAACAATCATTTTGAAAGCAGCACGCCTGTAATTAGATCAAATCATTTTCGGTAATTTCCCCTCGACCCGTAGCAAAGATGATGTAAATGTTCAACAAAAAAAATACAAAATCAGTGATACACATTTGAACACTTTTGTCATATGTGCCTACAGAAGGATAATTGCTGGTTCAGATCAGTCCCATGAGAGAGCAGGAGTTGGTCCCAGTGGAATTTTATTGGGACCTTATCATCAGCAGCGCAAGGAACCTTATGATCACTGTAGCTTAGACCAAATTTGTGGTTAATCTAAGATGCAGCCCCTGTATAGAGAGGAAAAATAGAAACCCCCTGAAAACACCTGAATACAATATGCGAATAGATTTAGCACAGAAGATAATAAAATTTAAAAAATGTATCTGACTTTTCAAACAGAACTCGGCAATGAAAACAAATGGAGATGGAAACAAGGTGCGAAATAAAATGCACTTTTAGAAAAGGAATAACATAATACTGAAATCAAGAGTTTCTATTCCAGCCCCATTACCCATGAGATATACACGTATAGTCACTTCTCATTCTCCAAACTCTGCTTGCCTCGTTTCAAGAAGGGGTACATAACATGCACCAGACATGAAACGTGTGAAAAAATGTGTCAGAAATGATTTTCGTTAGTGTCATCCTTTTTGTCACAGAAAACGTAATAAAGCCTCGATTTTGTTGGAGGGGGAAAGCGTGTGAAATGGATGGCGACGTAGCATGTTGTAGTGTCCATTTTCACACGTATTGTCCACAGCTGATACGAGGTTCATGATTTTTGTATCGATCGTCTCCAGTGTCAAAACCATGATTAGATTTACGTCCCATGAAAGATTGAAGGGAAATATGGAACATATGCAACATAGTCTGCCAGACAGGTGGGTTGGATAGGAGCAATACCAAAGCTGTAGGACTATCTCTTTTATTTAATATTCTTTTTAAGAACTCGTATTATTGAATGAGATTTATTCAATTATGTCAATTCTGAAGTTTGTGAAATGAAGGATAGCGTCCCTCCCATTCTTCGAATTATTCAAGTTTAAACAACTGGTGTCATATTTTCAAATTTTCCAACCAATAAAATTATCTAGTTTAAAGAGGAGCCACTGTCAGTGTTGCTATGGTATATACAGTCCTAGCAGAAACACGATCTAAAAAGGCAGAAGCCTGGAAAAGCATTTGCCTCACATGCAATCTAAATTTAGATGTCGCAGTTACACTCTGAAAGGGCGATGGAAATTTGACATGTGGATGGTGTATGTAGTAGTACAACCTGATAGCTATACATCGGGCTTCCTTTCTAGGATATTGATGTATTATCTGTAAAGAATCGGTTTTACTGTTCCGGCGTTCTATGTTAGGCCTCTGCTTAAGAACATTGGGTTGGAGCACCGCAACCATATCGCGTTTCAGCAGCATGGATCTCCTAACAAAATCACAGATGTATTATCCGTAATCTTCAACGCTCTCGAGAAAATTTGTTTTGCGCGCCAATAATACATCAACAAATCTGTGAATGTGCGCCACCGTCATCGTGCACCCTCCTACCTGATTGTCACTGACAGCCCCCCGATACAAAATGTGTGACTGCACACGGGATGGCGGCTATCTCTCCCAATAGCCACGGGGAACACTTTAATGGTCCCCGGTCGCCACGGGCAGGTAGATTCGATCAGCTCCGAAGACAAACCACCGGCGAGACTTGCATTTCAGCGTTCGTTGAACTCGCCTGACATATTGCATGGAGTTATGAGAGATTGTATTGTCTACCCCAGGAGATGGCATTTGTCATATTGGATAAGGAGTGGGTGGAGAGGGTATTATTCCCTAGCTAACTATATTGGTATTGGCCTTCTATCATGTCAACAGCAGAGTTGAAATCTACATGATTATCTGCGTACCAAACAGATTAGGTTTTACGAGCTTTCTCCAAACGTCTTTTTATCGATTAGGTTTTAAACGTCATTGTATTTGAATTTCAATCAAAATGATACAGACATTGATTTAAAAATCCAATGGCCAGCAAGATAATCCAGAAATCAATTAGTTAAAATGTGTGTGAAGAATGAAATGTCTCAGGTCGATTTTCTACACACTTTTGTCTACTGGACGAACGAACAATTGGTTATAACAAAAGATGGAAAAACCAATTGTTTCTGTTTTTTTTTCTTTAGCACGGATGAACGCTAGCGTTGAGTTTATATTTCAAGACAAATCCGACCTTAATTGCAATTAAGGCTGATTAAGAGTCCTTTCGATATTCAGATATTTGTTTTAGTTTTATGCATAATTCAACCACAGAACATTATTTTTCCAAGAACTAAGAAATGTATGTGAAATGATACCTAACTGATGTACAGCCATGTCATTTTATAACATGTATTCGTGATTCAAAAGATTAATCGTCACCATCATTCCTTAAATGTTGTTTAAAGTCATGCTTGACTCATACATACCACAAACCTATAATAACCGCCATATTGATGTACATGTATAGTTCCCCCCAAATTTTCAGTGTGACTTCGTTCCTGACCACGTTAACTATACAGTTTCACCAATTCATGCAACCTGAATCCCGTGTACAAGCAGCTATCTATTCATTGGTATCAATGACGCTTCATTTTGTAAATACCTCATCTCATGTTTCAATGAACTACCATCAGATGAAACTCGACCAGTTCATAAAACTACTCAAATTTCTGGACGCTTCTTCTTCAAGTGCATCATTGTAGACCATTGCACTCCCCCAGTTTGTACTATAGTCAGACTGCAGAATTATTCGTTGCTATGTTAGATACGCCTCCAACAATAGGTACGTTCACACGTAGAGCGATAGCATCGATGCTATCTAGGTTTCGAGACAATTTTGGTCATGACCAGATAGTTTTAAGTTTAGTTCTATAAGTTTTAATTCAAAATGGACTAACGACGCCTCTGCTTCTGAAAATCTCATTTCTACATTCTGTAAGTAACTCTAATAATTATATTAATCTTAATGAACATACAAATACAACCGTGCTTCTCCGTGTTCTAAACTGTAAATGAACATCTGTGTTTCCTTCCTGATATACGTTTACAAGGTAGACTAAATTGAATGGCCTAGTTCAATTACCTCTTCATCATGGGGGTATTCGTGCGGGTTTTGTGAGGCAATTATTCATGCATTTGCTGTACTTCAAAGTTCAAGTTCAAGTTCATTATCGTGTAGATTCATTGTTAGCATTTTGCGCTACATGACTATCCCAAAGCACAGCTCACGGCGAGAGAGCTGAAATTGATGATTAAAACTAATGCTGTATAAATTTACGTCAACCACCCCCCCCCCCCCCAAAAAAAAAAAAAAAAAATTAAATCCTTTACCTTTTCCCCTTTTGACTTGTTTGTTCTCTTATGCTCTCTGTGATTTAGTCTCCATATTTGGTATATGCTATTAATTTTGAAACCTTCCCCATATATCCATCCACTCAACTACCATCCTCTGCACTTCTCGGTGGATCCTAGCTCCACTTGATATAATTCAGCGAGATTAAGCAGCGTTATTAATTGGACCACATCGCGACTCCGAGACCCAGGCGAATATTTTCCAAGATGAAATTCATCAAATGTTATTCGGCAATACGTTCCCCCCATGGGAGATATGGCTGCGTAATTAATCAAATTAATTCCGTTCAACCATGTAGAATAGTGATAGTATGGGACGATATATCCAGTGGAGATCGAAGTGCGTGTATTATTATAATCTCTCTTCCCCCTTTTTTTTCTCTCTCCCTCCCTCTCCCTCTCTCGCGCTCTCTCTCTCTCTCCCTTTCCCTCTCCCTCTCTCCCCTCTCTCCCCCTCTCTCTTTTCCCTTCCATTCTCTATTTGTTTCCATTTCTCTTTATAATTCTCACTCACTCACTCTTTCCCTCTCTCTATCTCTCTTCCCCCTCTCCACATCTTTCCCTTTCTCTTCCCATCTCTCCATCTCTCTCCCTCTCTCCCCCTCACCCTCTCTCTATCTCCCTCTCTCCCTCTCTCTCTCTCCCTCTTATCCACAATTTTCCCACCCATCCAAATCGCTGCTATCCCTTTATTCCCATTCGTTTTTCTCTTTATAGTCTTTATGAGAAATATACTATATAGTGTTTTTCTCATAAAGTGTCCCTCCTTATATCAATATATTTGGTTGTTATCTATGACATTCATCTTTTTACATATATTTTGTACCTCTGTACTTGTCTGGAAGTCTATCAATCCACTTCATCGCCCATCCCCTGCTTTTTTTGTTTTGCTTTAATTATTTACATTGCATTGCATTCCTATTTAATTGAAATGGGGGTGTCATGTCCATAATTAACTGTTAAGGCGGATGCGGTATATGAACATACAGCGGTAGCCTTTGCAATTAGCATGATTAGTAAAATGAAAATTGTTTCCCTCCTGTAAGCCATAAAAATGCTCCACCGTAGTTGCTCATGTAGTGAAATGTAGAAATGTAGAAATCATTTTCCTCACATTCTCACAAAACCCGTATTATATTTCAAACAAAATAATTGGTACATGTTAGATCTCAAAAGATTTGTGTACCCCTAAATAGAGTTAAATGTGCATGAAATACATGACGCCAATCCAAAGTGGTAGAAATTAACGGCTTTACAACCTAAAATGTAAATTAACTGTAAACACGCAATAAAAAAAACCCTTTTTGCCCCTTGCTTCTCCCATAATGATTTTCGTACAAACGAAACCTGAAAAACTATTAATGTTAAACATGAATTTAAGCCAGTTTAGGATCACGTATTTTGGGCTTGATTTGGTAGCACGATGATTATCTCGAGTTGAGCAAGTCATAAATAATTATTATTCATGAAGCATACTGAAGCTAGGGGCATCACCTGAAGTGTGCATACGAGGGGGGGGGGGGGGGGTGTACCACTCCATCTCTTTTTCCAAATACCTGTCGGCAAATACATTTGCTATCAGAACAGAAAGTTTTTATTGAGTTATTTGCAAAACTCGCGTTGGCGTTAATTAGGTCGACTCGTCCATCCCGTATTTTAAATGTTTTAGCAATAAGCCACTTCGGAGATGCAATCTGAGCATGAGCAGATAAAGGTCATCTGTACCAAATTCTAAAACCCACTGACACTAATATTCGATATGTGCTCATGAATGTCATGTAATCATTATTCAATTATGCACTAATAAATGGTGCATTCCATGATATCCAGGTGGAAGTATTCTTTTTAAAGGGGGAAACAAAAGCTATTCATGAGGCACCTCTATCACTCCCAGAGTTATTTTTCTGAAGTGCACATAAAGGGACCTGCCATGTCTAAAATATCTGTGGATATTTGGGGTCATTTGTACCATGCGCTAACCCCGAACTGTCTTATACGCACCGGTCTTCTGATCTTGCGTGATTTCTTTCTCAACCTGATTTAGTGGACAGTATGGTTTCGCACTTCATAATAATTGATATTTCTTGCTTGATGGCTACGAGAGCTGGGGTGATACACCCGAAGGGCTCCCCCGATAGATGTATGACTAGATTCCCATCAAAGGCACCGACAATCATGATGTGATGTTTATCAGAGCACTCGGTATTCATGAGGGATTCCTAGATGATTTGTTAACATTATCTTTTTTATTCGAGGGGAAATCAATATTCACAACTCATTGGTGATTAAATCGTGCTCCAGTGTACGTGCTAGCTTTTTTTTTAGAATCATCAATGTCACTGTGCAAAAGAAGTGATAAATAATGGCCATACTACAATTCGTAGGCTCCCCGAAAAGAAAATGGTATTTGACTGAAACGTTCTGATATAATAGCAGGCAAACACTAAGAGAACATTTTGATATCTGCCACATCTTCACACGGAGCTTGCATTAACGTTATCTTAAAGTCAACACGATTGAAGGGGATTATAATTTCCAGTCAAAATAGATTTTAGAAGATGAAAAATGAATAGTCTAGCAAGTGGGCAATATTTTATTTTTACATCCCACTATGATTGTAAATACAATCCATCCAACGCGTGTTCTATGATTCAAGAGCTAAAACTGGATCAAATAATCATGATAGATGTTCATCTTACATTGCGTATTCATACATTCATGATTTCTTGCCTGTTTTCAGTTTATGTTTGTGTATCACGAAATAGCTTTCAGTCGGAATCACAAGGTTTATTCAGAAACATCGCTATAATTGCCAAATATTGATTTAAAAAAAGTGAAAAACCATAAATCGTTATAAGATTAATATGACGAAACAATCAGGAAATGCAGCTTCATTTAACAAAAAATTATGCGCTTCAAAACCGGACGCATCAGAGTGATAAGCATGAAATAAAATGAAGAAGACGGTGGAGTGCACTTTTTTTGTTCCTCATGCATGCCCAATTACACGACAGCGTCGTGTTCTATATCGGTTTAAACATGTTTTTGCTCCTTTCCGTACCAGATCTTTCCAAATATTGACCCTCTGCTATTTCGTCCTAACTCCGTCATATTGAAGAGGAGGAGGGAGAGATAGAGAGAGAACAGCTCGAGATCCGATTTCATTTACTTTTTAAATCTTTCCTCCACTCCTCTTGTGACCATGGGAGCAAGTGAACAAACACAGTCATATTTAGAACGAGGCTGCCCACTGTTTGCATCTAGTTCATATTTCTTGAGATGGAATTATCTGAATTTGGCTTCGCCTCATCGCAGAAAATTCATTATTATCATGCCAAGACTTGCGAATTGTGATTCCGAGGAAAGTATGAAGTTACAATATCGGAGCTGATGGAGGGTTATGCTTGTGTGGTTTTGTATATTAATTATAACCATAACTATAATAATAATAATAATAATAATAATAACAACAATAATGATAATAATATTAGTAATAATGATAATAATAATATTAACGATAATATTAATAATATTATAATAACGATAATAAATTATTACTATCAATAATATTATCAATAATGGTATTAATAATGATGATAGTAATGAAAATATTATCAATAATATTAGTAATATTCTTATTATTTGTTATACAATTTCTTGTATAAATCCATGAAACTATCATCACCACTTTGTAAATGAATCGTAATGAATGATTTAAGAACTGCATACATTTTGTCAAGATGATTTTATGGCATCTTAATTTTACTACACATGGGTATATTAAATCTATTTTCTAGCTGTATACAAAGATGAACGATTTAATGTATGTCAAAGGAGACACAGCCTATGGTGGGATTAGATATGGTAAAATTACCATGTACACATTTAGTATTCTTAACTCTTACTGTGCCAAGGGGTTTAGTTCCCTTCAAAATTTTACCAAAATGTGATCACTGCTTACTTTTCAAATGTCTGCCCTTCAATAACCATCTATTATTTCACATAATATTGTGTATAAAACGTGGAGTAAATTTGTTACAATTTCTTATGATACCCAAGTTAATTACTTTACCCAACTTTGTGCATAAGAATTATTGAAAATTACATTTGAATTTTATGGTTTCTCATTTGTTTACTATTGCCTAATGTTGGAATAAGGTTATATATTTTTGAATATCTGCAGTTTTCTCTGAAAATATATATGGTAGCAAAAAAATTATAATTACATCTTCAGAATGCTTGATTTATGCTCAAAATTTAGATATAGATTGACCAACATATACCTTTCATGTGGTCGAGCAATTGGTGAATGGAAATGACAAGTCTATCTGTCACATATACGTGACATCGGCAGTGACAGATTTAATGATAAAATAAAATAAATGCAAACGGATCTGAAAAGCCAATGTAGAAAATGTAACAAACTAAAAATTCATTTCACGATAATGTTCTTATAGAGGTTTTCAACATTACATACTCATATTCATGAAGAATAAGGAATAAATAGAAAGGAAAGGATGTAGTAGAGAACTTTCAAATGAAATTGCCATGAAAAGCGAGGGTTAGAAAAGTAGTAAATTACGAGATACGCTCTGCGCGCTTGACATTTCTCCGAACATAAAGATGATTATTAAAACTGAAGAGTCTCGGTCATCATAGATCTCGATACACATAGACAACGAGACTATCGTTAAAAATATTTCCTCGAATACTTGATCTATATCAAGACAACTCGTAAAGGTCCGTCACAGTGATTACTTGCTCGAAGTCATTCGTCTCATATAAATGTCAAATGTCAAGGGAAAAGCAAAAATGTTTCCTGTATAGCCTATAAAAAGCATTCAACTGAAAGAGTTATACTGAATAAAAGTAATAATAACGAGTTCATTCTAGTTCATTTATTAACGTGCAATGTGGTACATACTAGTGTGGTATTAATGTATACATATTTCTTTCATGAACTTTGGTTTCAGAGGCATACCCACTTTAATATTTGTTTGCATTTATACTTGTCACGCATACCCCAAATATTATGAATCAGAGATGAGACACCGTGTGTTTTCCTTACGAGAACAGTAAAAAAAAAATCCAACAACAAATTTTCGTCATCATATGCTTTTCATCTTCACTTTCATTATACGCAAATATGTATGAGATATCGGAAATGCCTTGAATACAATGCCAAAAGGTCTGAATTTTGTTTCATACCATTATCATCTCAAGTTCTGTGCGAATGCAGAGAATTGTAAATTAATTTCCGTGAGTAAATCTAAGGATGATATTTTATTCACACTGATTCGATTTCAGAGATAATGCCTTTTTTCAACATTCCATTTTACTGAGATGAGATGTTGGATATGTCATTGATAAATATCCCTTCTTTGAATTCGTGCTGATAGAGTGAAGGATAACTAAAAGGAAACTCCCTTACTTTAAAGTAAATAAACTTAGAAGAGATTAAAGGATTAGTACATGATTTTATTTAGTGTTATGATTTACAAAGGTAGTGTGAAATATCGAACACTACTACGCAACATTCCATCTATCTGGAAAACTATATTATGAATAACATTAATTACATTTAAAGGGAAAGTCCACCCGGATATAAAGTTGGTTTCAAAATAAGGAAAAATTAAAGAATTAGATGAATGAAAGTTTGAGTGAAATCCGCTAAGAAATAAGAAAGTTATGAATTTTTGAAGTTGTAATCAACCAAACACAAATTGGCAACTCAGCGACGTATCTTGCGAGCTTCCCTCCCATTCGCCCTATACTAAAAAATCATAAATTGCATTTTCTAAGAAAATATTCAATCATACATGTGCCTGGATATAATCATTGCACATATATATTTTTTTACACAATATATGTATGAAACAAATAAATTCCTTCATCAGCAGCTAATAAATGATAATTTATGAAATTTTCTGTTCTAAGCAAAGTGCTGATTGCAAGTTCAAAAATTCATAACCTTTTTACTTCTTATCGGATTTTGCTCAAATTTTCACTAATCTGTTTCTCTCATTTTCTTGCTTTTATTAAAATCGACTAAATTTTAGGGTGGACTTCCCCTTTCAATAAAAGAACGGTGAGGGATAGAAAAGATAAACACTACCTAGTGAGCTTTAGCATTCTTTCTTTTTAAATTTGGAAGAATATGGAGTCACTTGGAAGGATTGATCTTGGTGTCACTATTTTTCTATTTTATTGAACACCAAAGTTTGATGCACGAATGTTTCATAGTCCCATATACCTGTATCTTTGGTAAGCACTTTTCATTGTTTGTGATTGTCACCAATATTTTAATCAATTTGATAAAAACTAATGATCCCGAATGCCTCAAAATACATGCTACTGCCTATTTACTACATAACCAACTACTCACTATAATTTCTAGACAGTACCCTAATAAAGAAATTGCATTTGGGGAATAATAATGGGCGTAGTGGTACAGATACTTAACATTATCCATGAACTTTATTGATACTCCTGTAACGAACTGAATCATTCCCCCGTATTGCACTCTGCAAAGTCTAAATCAATTAACACAACACATCGGTAGCTAGACTTGATATTATGAAACACACGAGGATGCCTGTAGAGATGGGGCATCGTCGGCCTTCTAATCTCCATGGACACAACATCAATCAAACATACCGGTGAGCATTAGAATGACTTGACAGCACTCGTGTGACCTTGGATACACCACACTGTGTAAACAATCACGCGCTATGTTGACAACATGATGACAGCATGAATGTTGAATCAAGTAGCGTTTGTTTTGAGGCACCCTGTAGAGCTGTTACACCATGAATCATAATCCGTTCTCACTAGACCATGGGTATGTATTGGAGGCCCTGAGATTTGAAAGGAGTTATCTGAGTTTGCTCACCGTGTGTGCCAAGAACTCTATTTCATGGCATCTCCTTTCAATGAAACCTCCTAATTGTATCCAAGCGCAAACTGAATCCACACTAATGAATAAAGGTCGAAAATTTCCACCTAATCCCGGAACATTCAGGACAATAGCAGCATTTCAGAGGCAGAGAGTGCAAAACAGAAACATTAGATTTCAACTTTTACTTCCACTTCCACTTCCACTTCCGCTTGCGCTTCTACTCTGCTCCTGTTTCCACTTCCACTTCCACTTCTACTTCTACGTAGTTTCCTGGAAGACTGTCTGGTATCTTGAAAACGGTGCTAATTCAATAGAGGTTCACACGTGCACCCTATTTTAGGGGGGGGGGGGGTACAAATTACCTCGCTATTCATAAGGACCTCCGTTCATAACGCATGTTAAATTAATAGCAGTTTTCTATGAATAGCGGTCCTTATGAATAGCAAGCGGACCCCATTTTTAGGAGTGTTGCTATTTTACCGCTAGGGGTGCACATTTGAAAACTTTTATACGGTGTACATCCGTTGGGGAGGTCCAATGTGAACGCGATAGGCTACATGAGTTCACCAATCAAAACACCTGCACAATAATAGAGCTCTGCCGACACAAGGCGGCTGTCACAGTATCGTAACAACATATAAATGATTAACATGATGCTATCAGAGTAATTGCCTTGAGGGGGTATATCAGTAACACCAGTAGCCTGTCATACGTGCTACCATATCCACACATCGGGAATTTATAGGGTAAATCATACAGAAAACTTACTTTGGTTTGGGGTAGTCATAACAATAAGTTTAGGCTTCTATCAACGGTGGAACTTAGTAGGCAAGCTTATATCCATTCCTTTAGACTTCTCAAGCCAAGTGATTCTTCACACAGTTGTTTTGCTTGTATGCTGCTCCGAGATCACTTGAACGAAGATAGGTGATATTGAATAAACAGAGTCCCTATTAAATGAAGGATTAATCTTATATTAGCTTGCACTAATTGCGACATCTCCCCTGTTGGAGAAAAAGGGAGAACACTGAAGGATAGATTAAAACAAAAAAAGAGCCCTTAGATTGAGTAATCCATGTCATTCAGCAGTTGCAGAACACGCACTTGATAGTGGACGTTAGATTGGATGGGATGGCGTCCATATTATTGACTTTGAAACACAGTACTTTGGGCAAGAAAGGTGAAAGAATCCATCTGAATCAAAAGGGTTAATCCTTCATTGAATAGAGACTCTGGTTATTAACTATCAGCTACCTTCACTCCGGTGATCTGGAGGCAGCAGACAGCAAGAAACTGTTTGAAGAATCACTTTGGCTTGAGAAAGTCCACAGGAGTGGATGGAAGCTTGCCTACTAAATTTTAAGGTTGGTAGAAGCCTAAACTACATGTTATGGTTCAAATTATATAGCAACAAGAAATAAAATATTTGTATTTTAGAGACAATGAAAGACAACTATAAAGAATTCGAAAGAATATCCTTTAAAATTTAGTTAGCTCTAGTCAGTTTCCAGGTTAATCCCCTCACCCCCCCCCCCCGATATAATAAAGCTTTGTTGAACCACAATGATCGCAATGAAACGGGTTATGTGAGTATGGCATAGGTAGACTACCCTCGCTATATTTGTATTTCTTTAATAATGATTACTTTACTTACTTCAGGGCCGTTTCATAAAATTTGTCCTCAATGACAAGTTGCAATAACTCTTATAAGCTACTGAAATCCTTGCATCTGATTGGCCGAGAGCAACTTATCTCCATAAAGATACTATCTAATGCTGATGTGAAAACACTCGCGAGAAAAAAAGAATTAGTCTAGAAGCAGATGATGTGCTCAAACCGTTATTTAGTTATCTCAAAAGAAAGAAGAAAGATCCACTCTCTACTATTTAAGATCAACGTTTTTATAGGTTTTAAGGTTTATTTATTTTCACTAAGAAAACGCGTAATAGGTCTAGATATAAATTTGGATAAAAAGATATTTCTTACAAAGCTATAACGAGTGTAGCATTGAATAATACTAAATGACATTGAGTTCGTCTTTTTATACATTTCACTGAAATCACCGTACTAAGGTCCAACTTAAAGAACAATAAAATGGAGGATATCAAATTAGAAAGCCAGGCCAGGTTTGTGGATTATAAGTTCCCACAAGGTTAAAAATACAATACCATTCATCCTTACGTATTTTAGGTACTGTAATGCTCATTCAAACCTGAAAAGCTTACTTCGCCATGGGACCTCGTTTGTCATCTTCCGTTAATACGCCATGGCACTTGACATAGTATCTTTGATCATTCATAATATTTGAAGGTGCACGTGTTTTAAACATTTGTCAAGACTCCTCAGAATGGAATTCTGACTATCATTGGTGATATAAAAACACCTGTCTTAGAAGGTACGTTGCTGTCTTCATTTTGTCTTGCTACATCAATCCTTGTGGAGGTAATGATGTTATCGGACTTCCCTGACATTTATATCGCTAAGAAAGTAATTCCAAGTTATCTCTCTCCCTCTCTCTTTTTTTCTATCATCTTCTCTTCTATCCTTTCATTTATCCCTTCCCTCGTTTCTCTGCACCTTTCCTCTAACTCTTTCTGTTTCTTTTACGTTCAATATCTTTACAGGCCTTTTTCATCTATGGGCCTCTCTGTCTCGGCCTGTTTCTATGTATCTCTTACTCCCTCTATCTCTCGGTACTTCCCGCTCTCTTTTTTTCTGTCACCACGTTTTTTTTAAATATTCCTCTCTGACTCGCTATCTCTCTCTCTCTCGCTCTCCATATTTCTATCTCACCCCATTCCTCTCTTTCTTTGCCTTTTACATGCTCTCTGTTTCTCTAATCTGACCCTATCTACCTAGATGTGTGCAGTGTGCTATAATCATTATTGTTGTGATATCATCACCCTGCGTTTTCGTAACGATCGGAGGAAATAAGGGCAAGACTTCGATAAAGGCCCGCCATTATCGAGTCGAGAAAAGGTTAACGAGAGCGAGATGTCGGAGATGAAGGTGATGAGAGAGAGAGAGAGAGAGGGGGGGGGGGGAGGGAGAAGGGGAGGGAAAGAGAGAGAGATAGAGAGAGAGAGAGAGAGGGAGAGAGAGTGTGAGAAATATGGAAAGATGCTGAACGATAAGATGGAGAGCGAAAGGGGAGAGAGAGAACGAAAAAGAGAGAGGGATAGGTAGACAGGGGGGGGGGGGGGGGGGGGGAGGACACGGGAATAGGAGAGAGAGAGAGATGATATTGAAGAGGGAGACATGATGTCTGGTGGCCAGAGAGGACGAGGTCCCAGATTTTATAGAGGTACCTCTGATTCTGTAGTATCTCAATTTGGAGCTTAGAGGTTAAAGGGCCGATGAACTTTTCGCTTGCTTGCTGCATTTAACCTTAATGTCCAGTAATCTGTTACATCGTGAAAAGTTTGGGCAGTGTAGTAAGGGATAGGAGACAACAATAATTGTGATGCCTCTGACCGGTCCGAGGTTAGTCTCTTACTTAACACAGTAATTATTTCAAGACTTTGGAGTCGTCAAAATGACAAAAAATGTCTCAATCTTGAAAAATCACAGCATATAAAAAGTATAAATTTACGATTTCCAGTGAATTTATACTCTCTCTCTCTCTCTCTGTATGTGTTTATTGTCGGTGATGGTTTCGTTGTCAATACAGATGAAAAGTTTACGTACAATGTACATATGTAAATATATTTTTTTATAAATATATATATATATATATATATATATAATTGTAAGGAAATAACATATACAACAGCTTTTACAACTCTCGTGGAAATAAATGCAATGTGAAAGGAAATGAGAGAATAATGGTTGCGTAACTTAAATCAAAGAGCTGTCCTCCCTTTTTGAAATTTTTGCAAAATGAGGACAGCTCTGGGGAACTTTGATTTAAGTTACGCAACCATTATTCTCTCATTTCATTTCACATTATATATATATATATATATATATATATATATATATATGTGTGTGTGTGTATATATTTATATGTACATGTATATGTATTTGTTACACTGTTACTATGATATTCCTTTGTCATGAGAATAGAAAGGTGATAAAGCTAACAAATCATTTTTCGTCTTTACCGGAACTCAACCTTCTTAATCACTTTGGCAGCTGATTTGGGCTTCCAAGTCTTGCAAAAATAAATGCCAATCATTCGTTATAGCTGGGTGGGTCAGGGTTAATATTTTCGATTATCGTGACACTGCGAACAAAAGCACCATTTATGGTAATAGGCAAATAACAAAGATGAGCGCTATTTACGATGGTCTCCGGCCACTTAAAGGGATACTCAATCGCAGATTGTGGACGTTTTTATGCCACGAGAGGGCACCGTGTTCGTTACCTGATCATGCCGTTGCCCCGTGGGGTTCAAACTTCGGACAGACTAGTCGCTGTGCAACATGCACGCTCCGCCTGAGCTCGAGCTCTCGTGCGAGATTCGGTCGGCTTCGTGCAGTCCGAAATAATTATAATCCCAGTAGTCCAACGGACGCGTTTTACGCACAAACTTTGTGTACGAGTGAATGGGGCTTACGCAATCCTGACTTTCCCCACAGCCGCCTGGTTGCGTATCCCTTTAAGACGAAATCTCATTTTATGACTCTTTATTACAGAATTACTTTCACCTTTTACTCAAATCATGGATTTATTTTGTTACTCTACATGGTTTAAACAGAAAAAATGTCTCGAAAAATGCAGAATTGCCATGGTAATATTAACATTGATTAATTTTCATTTTCCCTGTCTTGGCGCTGGTTTTCGGCATAGCAGTGCTGGTCTTCGGCCTTATGTACAAACTCAGCTGTCCTATCCAGCGTCCCACGCCGGAGCTCCTCACATGCAACCAGGGGAACGTTTCATCAAGCATAATGTCAGTGATTTATACCGACAAATTTGCTCTCAGCCAATCAGATGCAAGGATTTCAGTAGCTTATAACAGTTTTCAATAAAAATCACTGACAAAACACTTGATGAAACGCTCCCCTGGTCCAAAACCAGCGCATTACTATCAGACACTGACGTCGCAGTGTTTCTCTTGACTGTTGGTGACTACAACGTTCGATCGGACAATTGTGCTTGAGGCACACGAAATATCCCGATCAAAAACTGAAAAATTCTTTAAAAATAGCATAGTATTTTTGAACCATGTCGCCTTACGAACAATCTTACAACATTACTTTTGAGTAATCATTGTTGCTTTGGGAGAAATGGAATGTATGAAAGTATGATTTAGATATAAGGAAATGATAATGAGCACAGCACAACCCTGAAATATAAAAGGATTCAAAATATCCGCCGTTTATGCTGAAATTATTCATTATATGAAAAGTAACGCGCTGTGATCTCGATAATTTCATTTCATAGCAAGTTTATGCATCCAATGAAATTGTTTAACCCGAAAAGGGTGTGTTTATTATACTGAATGGCGGCATTTTGTATTTTTTGCATTTTACACGAGTATCATTAAAAAATCGCGAGGGCTCCTAATATTGATTAGTATTAGAGTTAAGTTTTGTGCCTTTGTCAGCTCTGTCAAGAAAATTCCCCTAACCGACCCCACTATTAGCGTTTCTATCAAGCTTATTCCCCTACTATTATTCATTCTACGCCACTGAATGTATGCTTTAATACTTCAATAGACAATGATCAAGTTACAGCTGCACACTGTAAAAAATAACTGTAAAACTACAGGTTTCCTGGCCCTTGAAATTACAAGTTATTGCCGTCATTTCAATTTTACAGGCTTTTTCCTGTAAAACAACAGCAAGTTTGTTGGTTTACCGGAAATCAGCATTTATTTTCAATCGCCCGATAAAAAACACCGTTAAAAAAACATTTTCTCATATTTTAACAAGTTACCCTGTTAAATTACCAAATATGTGGGAAAACATATGAATATTCATGATTTTTAGTAAGCGTATGGTTTGGGGTTGCCCGATTTAGTAACTGTCACAAAAGGAATAAAAAACTGTAAGGTGCATATAAAAGATTGCATTAAATTGAATTAACTAGATAGGATATGTTTAGGATAGGATAGATTAAGGTAGAGAATAGGATAACATAAAGCATGGCTATACACTAATAACTGTAAAACTACAGACTTTCTGGCTTTCCTTGAGACTGACTACAAATTATTTTAAATTTACAGTCTCTTTCCTGTAAAAAAACGCTAATATTTTTTACAGACTGTAGTTTTACATGAGGCTGTAAAATAACATGCACTCCTGGCGTTTCGACTGCCAGGAAATTTCCTGTTAAAATACCCACATATTTTTTAACAGTGCAGGACTGAAAAATAACACCACTTTAACCCTTTCAGGACAGGAATTCTTTAAGGGCTAATAAATTGATCACATTTTGTTCTTCAATTTTACAACAATAATATTTTTCTTTTAGTGCTGCATGGTTTTAATAAGGTGTAATGTCTTTGAAAATAATATACATGGTTAGGAATTTGTCGAAAAGTTTAAAAAATTGCCAATTTTGATGAAAACAATGATTTTGAACTTCTCAATGTGTTGCCAATTTAACGATTTTAAAGCTTATTCGCCTTTTTTAAATTCCTGGCAACAAACGCAATGTGGTCATGCAACTAGAGTGAACACAGTGTGTGCAGAAATTGTTGGTCTTTCTACTCATGCATATGGTACATTTTTTAGGCTCTGAATCAAAAGGTATTGAGCCAAACCACAAAATATGGTCAATTGTCTCGAAAGGGTTAAAATATATCAACATTCTAACATTGAATTATCCTATGTCAATCTTTGGTAATGTGATCAGGCATGAAATAGTTTTGGTATAAGTGCCGGTACAATATTGATATCCACTGAAATCAACACCATAACACAATAATATGAAATAATAAGAGCCATATAAAGGAAAAAAATATTGACATCACCATGGATACTACAACAAATATGGGAAGGGGGGGGGGGGGGGTGAAAAAACAACAAAGGCGTTACTTGCAAAAGCTTTCCAAAAACGCAATTCTATTTTGATAATAACTTACTTGTCATGAATTTCGATCAATATAGAATGCATTAGAAGAGGAAACAGACAATTACAACGAGCGTTGTATGCCATTGTATGGAAATAATAAGTATATACTACATGAGTCGAGTGAACAGATAACGAGGTACACGTTTTTGTAAAATGATGCACTCCAAAAGCCTAGACCTACAGATTAGTTCTAATGACTTTGTAATCTCTTCATTATTTTCTATTAACTCTCAATCCCTCTTATTTTTGTTCTAATAGTTTAAATAATAGTGATGCATTTAGGATTGGAGAAATAAAATACTGGCGTGTTACAATATTGATTAGTGAGAGTGGCGACTGATGGGTTTATATACGAATAACCTTGGAATATATAGATAATAGCTGAATATAGACACAGCAATGAATTTGATTCATATCTCTTTCACAATACGAATGACACTTTATATATGACTACTTATATTATATATTTAAGCAGTATTGAACGCTACAAGGATTTCTATTAATTGATGTTGTATTTTGTAGATCATTTGGGAGTTTGTTTCTTTTTGTTTAAAATTTACTGTACCATTTGGCACAGACTGTACACACAAATCCAATAGAAGATCAGTTATGTGGCAAAGAGTTAAACGTTCTAGATTGAATTTTGGTAAAATTAAATTAATTTTACCAAAAAAGAATCAGCATTCCTTGTGTTAAAACCGTGATGATCAAAGTATGAGGCTACCTGTAATACTGGAGGCATCAAATACATTCTTAAAACAAGTCCAAATTTCAAGGCCAGGTAGAAAATCACAATGAAATAGACAACGTTTAATTGTATCCACTGACATTTATAAAAGCAAACTCTGTTTTACCTAATACAGGACATCGTGAGTAAAATTTAACAAAATCAAATATCGTTTCAAAGAAGTTGCAATTCATGGACTGGAACCCCCATTATTGAGTGGTGATATAAATCAAGGCGACCAGTCACCCAATCTTTTTGGACACCTGGAGGCGCACCAGCTGTGTGTCACACAGACCTTATATCCTGATGATTTAGTAAAGGTCTTTCGCTTCTTTAATTCCATTGATGACGTATAAGGACGGACATCGGAAACGTCCGAATCTTCCCTCAAAGCCATTTACACAAATCATCTGAACGATTTGATAAAGAGCTAGAGTCATCCAATCATCACCGGCCCATCGGTTGTCTAAAAAGGCCGTTCACATCTTCAAGGCTTAAAGGGAAAGTCCACCCTGATAACAAGTTTTAAAAGAAGCAGAACATTTAAAGAAACAGATTAGTGAAGGTTTGAGCAAAATCCGATAGGAAGATTAAGAAAAAGTTATGAATTTTTGAAGTTGATATCAATCAAACACAAATTTTCAACTCTGTGACGTGTCTTGCGAGCTCCTCTCGAATTTGCTTAATACAGAAAATTTCATAAGTTTTCATTTTCTTAGTTTCTGTTGAAAGAATAAATTTGTTTCTTACAGGTTTGTATAAAAACAAATGAGCAATGATTATATCTAAAATGCTTGTATGTTTGAATATTTTCTTTAGATAAAATGGAAATTAATGACATTTTGGGTACATGGCAAATTTGCGAGGAGCTCGTCATGGAGTTTCCAATTTGTTTCTAATTGATTACAACTTCAAACAACTTCCTATTTCTTATCGTCAAGCCTACACTGATCTGTTTATTTCCCTTTTTTCTGCTTCTTTTAAAACTAACTTGTAATCATGGTGGAATTTCCCCTGAATGGTGGGTCATCATCGTTCATGAACTGCAGGAGAACATGGGAGGACTTTGCCTGGAAACTGTTATGAGATGGAGGAACCGGGAGGTCTATTGACAAACTTTGAAGCTTTTGTAAAAGTCGCTCATTCAAAGAAAATAAGACTTGACTAATTTCGAAGTGTCCACACCCAACCTTTATAGTTCAGTTGGAGTATTTTGTCGGCGAGAAATATATTTTTCAGTTTACAATGAAGCTGATGTTTACTGTATAGCGTAATCTCGTAAACTAGATAATTATAATCAAGATTCTTCATTTTGTTTGTTTTATTTTATTATTTGTTTTACACACATTAATATTAAAAATTAATGGCTCAAAAGAAAATTACCATAGGATATTTCTTTTTCATTGAAAAAAATTTGCGTTCATTTAAGATGCGTACATACTGTTTACTTTTGATGGGAAATGTGAAAATTATTGTAACCTAGCTTCGTGACATAAATATTCGAAACGATCTACTTTTCATAGAGTTCACGTGAAACAGTGACTCCAAAAACTCTCGAAGCACAAAATATGTGGTGGGTTAATATTGACCACTTTGGCATAAACTGTGGCAGACCCCAAATAGATGAAGTCCAACGATAGCTTGAAGCTAACGGCCGAGATCTACTTAAGATAATTCAGACCTCTACCGTCGGCATTACAATCGACTAAACTGGTGTAAAAAAAAAAAAAAGGAGAAGCAGAAGTAAGGCTCTTAGTTTGTTTTCACTGATTGTTCTGGTTGTTCCATTATTGTTGTTATGGAAAGTGAAAATAATTGTATTTATTTTGGGGTATTAAATTTAATCTCACAATGAAATATTACACCCTTAATAAAAATAGGATCTATTGAATATAACTGGCTCCAAGCAGATACTTCATTGAGTTAATCACAGATTTCGTCTTCTTGTTATTCGCGAAGGGGAGATGTGAAAATTCTTGGTTCATCATCATTATTATTATCGTTATAGAGTACATTATAAGAATAGTGCTTCATTCATATTGGCTATCTTGCTTTTAACGTAAGAGGGATTTTGTGTCATATCGTTTCAATCGTTTCAAAGAGTCTAAGCTTAGAGTATGCTTTTAACGAGTGCCTACCGTGGATGGGTCGGGGGCTGAATGTAAGAACGCAGCCCCGCGATGTAGACGCATTGCCGATAATTTTCATGGGGTTTCTAAAAGGGGGCGCTTCACCGGTTTCACCCTATGATGGCCATGTCACTCACTATGCTCGTTATATAGAGTGAGTCAAACGTACCTTTCTGTTACCGGTTTCGTATGCGAATATGCAATGAAATAGGATAGGTTAAGGTTCAAGTCTGGATATCAGGATGTTGCGTCAAATATATCCTCATGTGTATAATTTTGGCTGAATTGAATAATATTGGACTCTATATTCATTCAATCAGTTCTGTGATATGAAGACATTCTTTACTGAAAAATGTCGCTTCTAACAATTGATTGCTTTTCTAATTATTCGAAACACACATTACAAAGTTTTTGAGAAACTTTACAACATAACAAAATATGAAATGCGAGCTATTAAATAAACAGCATATCGATCATATCGATATGTGCTTGACTTAAATGCAAACGGACAGCCTGTGCAAATAATAATAGATGCATCCTAAAATCATAACAACTAGTTTATGTTACATACGTACTATCTTGACTTTTTAAATGAACCTCCCATTACCTGTTTGATTCTTGTTGACATCGTTTCGTACATGTCATTCGAACCTCTTTCGGAAGTCAGACTAGGTTTTAACAAAATGTATCCGTTGATGATACGACCTACATTTTAGTAGAGCTGTTTTGGAATCGATGGCCTCTTTACAAAGTTATACTAAGTGAGCACTTGAAAGACTTTCACTTCTAAACTTTCGATATAATTGACCATCAGCTAAGATCTATCGGAAGTAAGCTCTTCTGATTAGTTCTCCTGAAAAATACATTTGCGTCATCCTTGCACAAAAAAATTATCGTAGATTTTGGCTTCACTAACTTTGAGTTACAGTTACAGATAATTTATTTCATAAAATTACTGGAGTCAATTTTCTCTTCGCATTTACAATCTCTATGTTGTTGAAATGTTGAATATAAAGCAATCCTGATAGCTGATTCTTTCATTATTCATGACTGAGCGTTCATCATGTTCATTATAAAAGTTTGCTAAAGTACCACAGAAATAATACAATCATAATATTTATCGCTGGTAATCGATGTAATCATTCACACCTCGACAAATACAAACGTTCCTTCCACACAAACAGTGACACCCACACATATACGCACACCCTCTATTTCCTCTGCTTGCCCCCAGCTCCTTGACTCTCGTTTTAGAGAGAGATTCCCAGTAAAACGTGATCGATAACGCCAATTTCCCTTTGAGAATGCAGTCAAAAAACGTGCGCCCTTCGACCCTCTTCACAAGGTGCAATTGCAGAACGCTGTTCGTATGAAAGAGTGTCAACAAGAGTCAAAACAGGTATCACAAGGACCATCCCACAGCAAGATATGTATCCTAATCGAGCTGTTATGCTTCAAAGGAAGCTATATTGATTTTCCAGGGGTCACATAGCGGTATTTTGAAATCTTGAATTTTGAAATTTCAATTTCCTAGTAACATGAACGATGCATTTCCCATTCCAATGCATGTTGTACTAAAAAACAAGGATGAACCTCACTTGTATAGGCTTATTTGCGGCAAGAATTCTTCCTGCGAATTCCGGGCCGAAAGTTATCCTTTTGTTTTTCTGTAATTCTGTGAAATACTTGCATTTCTCACTAAATATTTATATCGGTATAGTTTTGTAGGTGTAGATGATTTAAACTTAGGTTTAGCACTTTTGAGAAAAACAAATAAGAAAGAAAGTAATGCATAGATTGATAACATCATGGTTAAAGTAAATAAGCATTTTCAGGGCCTTTCTAGCTCATTTCATTGTTATGATAACTCTTTTTGTCATCATTCACCCTTCGAAATTTGAGAATATCGTTGACCCCTAACTCTCTGTTTCATGAAGTTCATTGCTCTGTATCTTACACTCTTATTCACTTCTACTCTCCACCGATCTACAAAGTTTTGTCTCCCTCGCCAACTTCATTTTGCTCTCTCTCTCTCCATGTGATCTTTCTCTCTCCCCAGTGACGCATTGTAGCTCCAGCCATTGAGGGGGTATTGTGTCGGAGACGTGGGGGGGGGGGGGGGGCACTGATCTTTCAGGTAAAAGAAAGAACAAGGCCATTATTATAGTAGAAGGAACGAGGGTTAGGCAGGGACTCGACTTATCTTTTCACGTTGCCTCCCCTCTCTATTTTTTCTCTCTTTCTGTCTTTTCCTTTTTTTTTCTTTCGTCATTCAAGAGAGGGGAATTTGTCCTTTGTAGCTACATCATCTTTTTCTATTTTTTCTTTTTTTCTCGATGCCCCTTTCGGTCACTCTCCCTCTCACCCTTTTGTGTCATTATCTTTCTCTTCAAATATTCTTTGTCTGTTTTGATCATATGCATCTAATGTTTGATTTATTCTACTTCCACAGTTATCCTGGCTTGAAAATGCAGTTTCACCTACCATAGCACAAAGGCGGTTTATTCATTGAAGACTTTTTTCTAACTTAGATCTGCGTTTGAATAATTAAACCTAATTATACGACTGTCGATATGCTCTACCTATAAGAGTATTAGTGCCTAACAGTATAATCTATAATAGATTCCATTACCAGAAGCAATGAAACTTATCGACATTTCGATAATAAAGTCAACATATCGGCTTTGTATGCATCAATGATATTATCCCTATGCATTCATTCATGGAATGACAGAGTATATACCTCCCGGAAATATTTGATATAAACAAGGCCGATTTCAATTCAGAGTATCCTTTTCATGCAAATGTTCAAATAGCCTGGAGATATGTAAAGCAGTTTTGAAAATGAAGTTCACGAAATGTTGATTCTTTAAAGATGAGCTGCCGAAGAGTAGATAACAAAAATATGACCGAAATTTCTACAGGCAGTAGTGATTAGATTACTAGACTGACATTTTCGCTACTCCTTCTTATAAAGATTTCTGCAGTTCAAATTGCATGGTATAGCCTCCGTCCATGTTATTATGTTCATTTTAGAAAACAAAGTCTTTCAGTTGTAGCACTATGAAGGCAGTACCAGACGAAAAGAGAGAGAGAGAGAGAGAAAAAAAAATCTCTCTCACTTTTTCTTTCCCGCGCTTTCTCTCCCTTAACGCATTTCCTCTTGGCTGCTTTTTGAAATTCATTTCATTTTTATTGTCACTTTTCTTTGATTGCAATGATTTTGAAGGTTGAGTTATTCTACTTAACATTGGCAAAATCGCAAATGAATTTTTGAAACCAACATATTTCAGCTCCAGTAATGTTCTCCAATTATTCAATTCTTGTCTCTATCTCTGCTCTTTTGAATACACATCATCTCTCAGTGTTTCAAGTAAAGATTTCTCTCACAAAACTCTCCAAAAACAGGAGACACATCACACGTTTGTCTAGTTTATTTTCGCCAATGCTGAAGACATTAACTTTGTTTCAATGCTATCCGTGTTTAATCCACTTTCATGTATTTGTAAACAAATTTACTAATCATTGTCTACGGCGGACCGTTGAATATTAATGAGTCAGAAAGAAGAGGATCTTGGGTATTTGATTCCAGTTCATCGTGACTTGGCCGTGAACCAGAATAGCCTGGTGGTTAAGTCGCTGCCCGGCAAGCAGTAGATGACAGGTTCGAATCCCGCTGGTTCCAATTTTTTTTCACTTGTGTTTTTCATTACAGATCGAGCATACGATCTTTAACACTGGGAGTAAAATGCCTAAAAAAATTTGTTTACAAATTAAAATTTCCTCCCATCAAGCTTCTTCGTTCACTTTCATGTAGTTAACACTATGAACATGACGAACAAATAAGCGGACAATTTATGCTGCTCCTCATTGTACCCTTCACAATTGCACTGGTTAACAAAAGAACATCCATTCATTGCTATCCTGTAAAAATATGTAGAACAGGTGTCACATAATAGCAGTGAAGGGATGTCCTTTTGTCTACTAGAGCTATTGTGGAGGGTACAATGAGGAGCTGCATAAATTGTCCGCTCTCTTTGTCACCGTGTTCATAGTGTAATCAAAATCATATATTGATAAAGAATTGTGCTTACGCGAGTGACTTTTGCTTTAAAATAGAAAAACTGGATGGCTATTCCAAAAGTCATGATCAGGATGGTAGTAAGAAAATAAGGCAGTATCGACCATAATGGAGCAATTCATGTTAGTGTCTCCGATGAAATAATGAAATCTGCATCAAAGTTAGTAGAAATCAAATTAACAAGTAGCACGATCAGGCTAGACCGAAAGCTTCAGTCTCTGTTTGTCGGGTGTTCCGCTGGACTACGTCTTGCTTCACTACACCTCCTTACATAGACTGAAGTTCTTCTCGCACTCTGTACCCGGGACCAAGGACTACAAATGAATTTTTCATTTTCCAGTTAATAACACATTTTCTTGTCCAGTTAACATCTCTGAATAAAAACAGCGGTAATATAATACGCTTGAATAAATTTCTTACCCTAAATTCCTCGTCTGGTACCCATTCTGATCATTTTAACCATGAAAGTTGCACATCAGTAGCGAGTCGCTGACAGCCATCTTTGTTTATAATCACATGACCCGGAAGTAGTCGGAAGCGTATATAGGTTGTGTAGTAAAGCAACGAATTATAGCATGTATAGTGCGAAGCTTGAGTTCAAACCAGAGTAAGTCCCAAATTTTGTTAATTATCTGTATAATTTTCTTTTTTTTTAATGCTGTCTCGAAATATGAGAACACTAGCACCATCTATGTGAATTTTTAGAGAAAGGGGATGGCTTATAGGGATGAAAAATCAGATCCCCATTTTTGGGGGGATTTGGCTCGTTAGGTCCCCGAATGTATCGGGATGGTTGGTTAACCGTCTGTGTAGGAGGAGAAGGTAAAAAAAAAAAAAAAATGTTAAAGACTCCTCCGAACAGACGGTTTTCAGCTGTCTAGATCAGGCTAGCTTTAAACGGGAAGTCCACCGTGATATCAACTTGGTTTTAACAGAAGCAGACAAGTTTAAGAAACGGATCAATGAAGGTTTGAGTAAAATCCGATAAGAAATAAGAGGAGCTCGCAAGGTCCGTCACGAACTTGCCAATTTGTGTTTGATTGATTATAACTTCAAATAATCATAACTTTCTTATTTCTTATCGGATTTTGCTCAAACTTCCATTGATCTGTTTCTTTAATCTTTCTGCTTCTATTAAAACCAAATTGATATCAGGGTGGACTTTGTCTTGAATAAAATACACAACACATTACAAAAAATATACATTCCTATATTATTGTATATTTAGCTTAATAATCTTTACAGGTAAATGATAATGTTCTTCTTGCATAGACAAAAAGGCCCGAATTCACAAAGAAAGTTTAAACTATGGGTAAGGTTTAAACCTCCGTAAGCGTAGTAAAATAAGCGTAAATAAGCGCACATTGCCCATGCGCGCGCCCAAAGAAAATATATGATTGGATCGGATTCCGTGCGCACGTACGCTTAAAAAACCCAGGAGGGGGTTAAACCATGGTTTAAACCAAACCTCCTTTGTGAATTCGGGCCAAAGAGAAAGGTCTTTGCACAAGCTTTAAAGTACATCATATGAAAGGCATGCAAATACGATTTTCATGGGATGATAGATTCAAGCTCTTTTATTTTATTTTTGTTTATAGAAAACAGAGAAGCTACTTTCAAAATTAGTCTGAAATAAAATACTGCAGATTACCACTAATATATTATTTATCATCAAGGATAATTTCTACATTCGCCCACAGACCACAGACATGTCACGCGCCCTTGCCCGTATCTTTATGTTGAAATAAAAAGTATGTTTCCGGTAGCCCTGTTTGTTTAATCCGTTGGTTAGCCCTGAAGTTGGGTCTTAAGGATGAATTCGAGTCTTCCATCAGTGCGACATAAAATGGTTCGAGATCTCCAAGATCTCGTCCAAACCTTGCGGCATTTATTGTGTGAATCTCTTGAGTCTCTAACTCATGCCTCCATTCATAACACTCGAATGAGAATTCAGAAACATCAAGATTCATATTCTGCATTCCTTCACAACTGAAACATAAATTAATTCTGACGATGGAAAATATGTCGTCTTATAGATGAGTGTTAAATAAATCAGAAACATGTAAGAAAATATGTAATAAAAAGCACGCCGAGGTATACAATTCATCCCCACCACGTTAAAATTCAATGATAATCCGCTTTATCAACAGAGAAAAGATTACATAAATGCAAACAAATAACTTTCCAGAAACATGCTGTACACCTGCATGTAAAAGAGGTTTAACTTCAGTTATTTAAAAATTTGACGTTTATTTACGATCATAATTTATAGAGTAATGTCACAAAGTTTATTCCGTAAAAATCAATTTTATTGTGTGAAGTTGATGACAAAGCGCATACTGCTGATTTTGATGTATCGAGAATAAAGTATTCTCACTAATCAACTAATACAGGTCTCTGTAAGATTACAAGTTCAATGTGAATTTCTTTATATTTATTAACAAAAGTTTCTTATTATCTGGTATGTGTCATTATATCAAATGAAATTATACGAATATTAGCCACAAGGAATGTTATCGTATGCCTGCAAAGGAATCATAAGTACACTCTTAGAAGTACGACAAACTCAAAACACGTTGTTGACGTGCAAGAATTTGCCCCCAATCCATAACTCAAGCCTACTCTACTGCTTATTTTCGGTTAAGAATATGGTTAGATGGTAAAAAATGGACGAATGAATAGATAAAACACAATAATAGTAAAATATATAACAATCGGTATATGCATTATCATAAATATAATAAATGAAGAAAGTGAATGGGGAATGGATGGGAAGTTCGGAGAAATACGTGCGGCATGAATGTACACTACTTCAAAGCTCTTTTGAATACCATTAATCTACACTAATTACAATGAATAAGACATACAGAGAGAGGGAGAGAGAGAGAATGGTTGTGGGGAGAAAAGGTTGAGAGATATAAATAGAAAGACAGAAAGACAGACAGACAGACAGACAGAGAGAGAGAGAGAGAGACGGAGAGAGAGAGATGGTTGTGGGGAGAAAAGGTTCAGATATAGAAAGGCAGATAGACAGAGAGAGAGAAGGAGAGAGAGAGAGATGGTTGTGGGGAGAATAGGTTGAGATATATATAGAAAGGCAGAAAGACAGACAGACAGACAGACAGAGAGAAAGAGAGTGAGAGAGAGAGAGAGAGAGAGATGGTTGTGGGGAGAATAGGTTGAGAGATATAAATAGAAAGACAGAAAGACAGACAGAGAAATGGTTGTGGAGAGAAAAGGTTGAGAGATATAAATAGAAAGACAGAAAGACAGAGAGAGAGAGAGAGAGAGATGGTTGTGGAGAGAAAAGGTTTAGAGATATAAATAGAAAGACAGAAAGACAGAGAGAGAGAGAGAGAGAGATGGTTGTGGAGAGAAAAGGTTGAGAGATATAAATAGAAAGACAGAAAGACAGACAGACAGACAGAGAAATGGTTGTGGAGAGAAAAGGTTGAGAGATATAAATAGAAAGACAGAAAGACAGAGAGAGAGAGAGAGAGAGATGGTTGTGGAGAGAAAAGGTTTAGAGATATAAATAGAAAGACAGAAAGACAGAGAGAGAGAGAGAGAGAGATGGTTGTGGAGAGAAAAGGTTGAGAGATATAAATAGAAAGACAGAAAGACAGAGAGAGAGAGAGAGAGAGATGGTTGTGGAGAGAAAAGGTTGAGAGATATAAATAGAAAGATAGACAGAGAGAGAGAAGGAGAGAGAGAGATGGTTGTGGGGAGAATAGGTTGAGATATATATAGAAAGGCAGAAAGACAGACAGACAGACAGACAGAGAGGGAAAGAGAGAGAGAGAGAGAGAGATGGTTGTGGGGAGAAAAGGTTGAGAGATATAAATAGAAAGACAGAAAGACAGACAGACAGACAGAGAAATGGTTGTGGAGAGAAAAGGTTGAGAGATATAAATAGAAAGACAGAAAGACAGAGAGAGAGAGAGAGAGAGATGGTTGTGGGGAGAAAAGGTTTAGAGATATAAATAGAAAGACAGAAAGACAAACACAGAGAGAGAGAGAGAGAGAGAGAGATGGTTGTGGAGAGAAAAGGTTGAGAGATATAAATAGAAAGACAGAAAGACAGAGAGAGAGAGAGAGAGAGATGGTTGTGGAGAGAAAAGGTTGAGAGATATAAATAGAAAGACAGAAAGACAGACAGACAGACAGAGAAATGGTTGTGGAGAGAAAAGGTTTAGAGATATAAATAGAAAGACAGAAAGACAGAGAGAGAGAGAGAGAGAGAGATGGTTGTGGAGAGAAAAGGTTTAGAGATATAAATAGAAAGACAGAAAGACAAACACAGAGAGAGAGAGAGAGAGAGAGAGAGATGGTTGTGGAGAGAAAAGGTTGAGAGATATAAATAGAAAGACAGAAAGACAGAGAGAGAGAGAGAGAGAGAGATGGTTGTGGGGAGAAAAGGTTTAGAGATATAAATAGAAAGACAGAAAGACAGACAGACAGACAGAGAAATGGTTGTGGAGAGAAAAGGTTGAGAGATATAAATAGAAAGACAGAAAGACAGAGAGAGAGAGAGAGAGAGATGGTTGTGGGGAGAAAAGGTTTAGAGATATAAATAGAAAGACAGAAAGACAAACACAGAGAGAGAGAGAGAGAGAGAGAGAGATGGTTGTGGAGAGAAAAGGTTTAGAGATATAAATAGAAAGACAGAAAGACAGAGAGAGAGAGAGAGAGAGAGATGGTTGTGGAGAGAAAAGGTTTAGAGATATAAATAGAAAGACAGAAAGACAAACACAGAGAGAGAGAGAGAGAGAGAGATGGTTGTGGGGAGAAAAGGTTTAGAGATATAAATAGAAAGACAGAAAGACAAACACAGAGAGAGAGAGAGAGAGAGAGAGATGGTTGTGGAGAGAAAAGGTTTAGAGATATAAATAGAAAGACAGAAAGACAAACACAGAGAGAGAGAGAGAGAGAGATGGTTGTGGAGAGAAAAGGTTTAGAGATATAAATAGAAAGACAGAAAGACAGACAGACAAACAGAGAAATGGTTGTGGAGAGAAAAGGTTGAGAGATATAAATAGAAAGACAGAAAGACAGAGAGAGAGAGAGAGAGAGATGGTTGTGGAGAGAAAAGGTTTAGAGATATAAATAGAAAGACAGAAAGACAGAGAGAGAGAGAGAGAGAGATGGTTGTGGAGAGAAAAGGTTGAGAGATATAAATAGAAAGACAGAAAGACAGAGAGAGAGAGAGAGAGAGAGATGGTTGTGGAGAGAAAAGGTTTAGAGATATAAATAGAAAGACAGAAAGACAAACACAGAGAGAGAGAGAGAGAGAGATGGTTGTGGAGAGAAAAGGTTGAGAGATATAAATAGAAAGACAGAAAGACAGAGAGAGAGAGAGAGAGAGATGGTTGTGGGGAGAAAAGGTTTAGAGATATAAATAGAAAGACAGAAAGACAAACACAGAGAGAGAGAGAGAGAGAGAGAGATGGTTGTGGAGAGAAAAGGTTTAGAGATATAACTAGAAAGACAGAAAGACAGAGAGAGAGAGAGAGAGAGAGATGGTTGTGGGGAGAAAAGGTTTAGAGATATAAATAGAAAGACAGAAAGACAAACACAGAGAGAGAGAGAGAGAGAGAGAGAGATGGTTGTGGAGAGAAAAGGTTGAGAGATATAAATAGAAAGACAGAAAGACAGACAGACAGACAGAGAAATGGTTGTGGAGAGAAAAGGTTGAGAGATATAAATAGAAAGACAGAAAGACAGAGAGAGAGAGAGAGAGAGATGGTTGTGGAGAGAAAAGGTTTAGAGATATAAATAGAAAGACAGAAAGACAGAGAGAGAGAGAGAGAGAGAGATGGTTGTGGAGAGAAAAGGTTGAGAGATATAAATAGAAAGACAGAAAGACAGAGAGAGAGAGAGAGAGAGATGGTTGTGGAGAGAAAAGGTTGAGAGATATAAATAGAAAGATAGACAGAGAGAGAGAAGGAGAGAGAGAGATGGTTGTGGGGAGAAAAGGTTGAGAGATATAAATAGAAAGACAGAAAGACAGACAGACAGACAGAGAAATGGTTGTGGAGAGAAAAGGTTTAGAGATATAAATAGAAAGACAGAAAGACAAACACAGAGAGAGAGAGAGAGAGAGAGAGAGATGGTTGTGGAGAGAAAAGGTTTAGAGATATAAATAGAAAGACAGAAAGACAAACACAGAGAGAGAGAGAGAGAGAGATGGTTGTGGAGAGAAAAGGTTTAGAGATATAAATAGAAAGACAGAAAGACAGACAGACAGACAGAGAAATGGTTGTGGAGAGAAAAGGTTGAGAGATATAAATAGAAAGACAGAAAGACAGAGAGAGAGAGAGAGAGAGATGGTTGTGGAGAGAAAAGGTTTAGAGATATAAATAGAAAGACAGAAAGACAGAGAGAGAGAGAGAGAGAGATGGTTGTGGAGAGAAAAGGTTGAGAGATATAAATAGAAAGACAGAAAGACAGAGAGAGAGAGAGAGAGAGATGGTTGTGGAGAGAAAAGGTTTAGAGATATAAATAGAAAGACAGAAAGACAAACACAGAGAGAGAGAGAGAGAGAGAGAGATGGTTGTGGAGAGAAAAGGTTGAGAGATATAAATAGAAAGACAGAAAGACAGAGAGAGAGAGAGAGAGAGATGGTTGTGGGGAGAAAAGGTTTAGAGATATAAATAGAAAGACAGAAAGACAAACACAGAGAGAGAGAGAGAGAGAGAGAGATGGTTGTGGAGAGAAAAGGTTGAGAGATATAAATAGAAAGACAGAAAGACAGAGAGAGAGAGAGAGAGAGAGATGGTTGTGGGGAGAAAAGGTTTAGAGATATAAATAGAAAGACAGAAAGACAAACACAGAGAGAGAGAGAGAGAGAGAGAGAGATGGTTGTGGAGAGAAAAGGTTGAGAGATATAAATAGAAAGACAGAAAGACAGACAGACAGACAGAGAAATGGTTGTGGAGAGAAAAGGTTTAGAGATATAAATAGAAAGACAGAAAGACAGAGAGAGAGAGAGAGAGAGAGATGGTTGTGGAGAGAAAAGGTTTAGAGATATAAATAGAAAGACAGAAAGACAGAGAGAGAGAGAGAGAGAGAGATGGTTGTGGAGAGAAAAGGTTGAGAGATATAAATAGAAAGACAGAAAGACAGAGAGAGAGAGAGAGAGAGATGGTTGTGGAGAGAAAAGGTTGAGAGATATAAATAGAAAGATAGACAGAGAGAGAGAAGGAGAGAGAGAGATGGTTGTGGGGAGAAAAGGTTGAGAGATATAAATAGAAAGACAGAAAGACAGACAGACAGACAGAGAAATGGTTGTGGAGAGAAAAGGTTGAGAGATATAAATAGAAAGACAGAAAGACAGAGAGAGAGAGAGAGAGAGATGGTTGTGGGGAGAAAAGGTTTAGAGATATAAATAGAAAGACAGAAAGACAGACAGACAGACAGAGAAATGGTTGTGGAGAGAAAAGGTTGAGAGATATAAATAGAAAGACAGAAAGACAGAGAGAGAGAGAGAGAGAGATGGTTGTGGAGAGAAAAGGTTTAGAGATATAAATAGAAAGACAGAAAGACAGAGAGAGAGAGAGAGAGAGATGGTTGTGGAGAGAAAAGGTTTAGAGATATAAATAGAAAGACAGAAAGACAAACACAGAGAGAGAGAGAGAGAGAGATGGTTGTGGAGAGAAAAGGTTTAGAGATATAAATAGAAAGACAGAAAGACAGAGAGAGAGAGAGAGAGAGAGAGATGGTTGTGGAGAGAAAAGGTTGAGAGATATAAATAGAAAGACAGAAAGACAGACAGACAGACAGACAGATAGAGAGAGAGAGATAGAGAAAGAGACGGTTGTGGGGAGAAAAGGTTGAGAGATATAAAAGAAAGACAGAGAGAGAGAGAGAGAGAGAGAGAGAGAATAGAGAGGCAATGAGAAATCTCAGACTGGTAAAGATGTGTATTCATATGCGTGACTCTGTGTCACATGTTGTTGACCTAAAATATAAAAATGGAATCCCCTCCATCTTTTGATGTTACCGAGCTGGATAAGTGCAATTGCATCAAAATATTTCCCCTGCAAGGAGGATATTGTGATTAAATCTGCTTCTGGTAATCATTCCTTCCATTTTCATGTCGTCTCTCTTTCTCCGTCATCGTCCCTTTCTCCCTCCCTTCCTCTATCTCCCACCGGTGCTCTCCGTCTCGATTTCTCTCTCTTTCTCTTTCTCTTTTCCTCCCCTCTCTGTCTCTCTGATTCACTCTCCTCTCTATCAAATTATATTGGTCCCTAGGTAATGTAGAGAATCATTAGGAGTGATTGAAATGTCTGCTGATTTAGTCTAGGGATATCTCACACATGACTTGCTATGATATATTTCTATGTGTGATCTTTAAATGTTTCTGCCATATCTGCAATCATCTTTTTCGGACAGCGGCGCTTTTGACTTTGATGTTTCAATTTTGTATTATAATGTAATTTGTTGGACCCTGGGCGATTAGAAAAGATTGCCCTCAACATCATTTAAAAACGTTTTTTTCGAATAAGATCTGATAATGATAGATTGAATGAAAGATTTGATAATGCTTCGCTTTTATAGTCTGCTCTGTGTTATTTTTTTTATTGACAAAAAACTTGTACTCTACTGATTTATTGATTTCGTATCTGATGTGCTTATAAAGAAGCTACGCATTGCTTATAAAAGAGCCCCTTCATTCTGTTCATCTCCCCCTCTTTGTCTTCGACTCTCCCATCTATGTGTGTTTGTGTTTATTTCTGTAATCAACTTGAAATCAACAATAATGTATTTAAGAAACATAATGAATTTGTATTTTTAACGTGGAAAATAAACTTCTTTCTCTTTCTTTCTTTTTCTCTCGATCTATCTCCTCTTAATCCCTTTTATAGGTCTCTACTTTCCATTCTACCTATATCTCTGGTTCTCGGTTTTTCATCTCTCTGCATTTTCTTTTACACTCATTTCAAAAATTACATTCCAAGTGTATAAAGATAAATCATTATTCAAATGCCACTGAATAAACTAAAATCTATGCCAAGCTTCTTGGATGCACCGAAACGCTTCCGCTCTCGAAATACTGGCAAACCAGTGGCGTCATATACAGATGGCGGGGTGGAGGGTGTGGTCAATCGTTTCCCAACTTTTAATCATAAAAGCTTGGACATGCTGGATTAACTTATTTCTCCCACCTACATTTCATTTTAAAGGAATTTCACACGCTTCTCCCCACTCCCTTTTTTTTTTTTGGGGGGGGGGGGGATTTTTCGCCCCAACTCAAGATTTTATAAGATACGGTTATAGGATACTCCTGCCCTTCTTCCTACGTCGAGCAACTCACAAAAACACGCGCTCATAAACTGATGTGTTGTGCATCATCTCAATTTAAAGTATAGCAAGTGCTAAATTCGATGTACATGTTAGTTTTAACAATGTGTAACCTTGATTAAGCTTTTATATCACAAGCCACGGAACCTTTAATTGTCATACAGTAATATTTAAAAACTTCATTGCAGCTTAAATAGTAATTTAAAGTCTGTTACTATTGACCTTCAAAATCAGACTGCAGGAAAAACCATGAAAACTCAGAATAATTTTTTTTACACTTATGGCTGGGTTTTTTTTTTTATTCCCACATTTACAAAAATTAGAGCTAACTTACCATAGGGTACTTTAGGAACAACCAGTTCTTTAGCAGGCGGATAGGATATGTTTTCCTATTTGAATGACCTCCTCTTCTCCTTGTATTTTTCTTTCTTCAAATATTCCGTCACAAGAACAAACTATTTTCCTTCTCAGCGATAATCCCTACCTCAGTATAAATCTTTAACAGCATCGCCTCTTAGACCCTCCGCCATGAACTCGTCTGGGGACGAAAATGCAGCGACGGGCGGAATGTTGTGACAGCCTCCACCGATCGAACTACCTTTACTCCAGCAAGGTTACAATTGCGTATTCCCAAGAAGCAAACCAATTAAAATCCGAGTGATCAGCTTTGCCAACTTGCTTGCTTGATAGTCTAGAATATCTTTTTATTTCATTTAGTCTGACGACCTCCAGTTAAGGAAGGACTCGGTGTCTTCATGTCCAAACTAAGCAGACGATACGTCACCACTACTACCGATTGGTATCTAGAAATATCGCCTGGCGCACAAATCCCGCCACCGGAGGTGAGTGCTTTCTGCAAGAGTGAGAGTTGAGAGCGATGCACCCCCGCTCACTTCCAATAGGAAACATGAATACAATGTTGCTATTTCAAGGATGCGCACACATCCATGTAATGATGAAGACATAAATGTCTGAAAGTGTGGACATGATGGTGGGGGAGAGAGTAGATCAATGTATCTGATCTTAACACTTTGCTTACTTTGTCTGTTCATGGACTGACGCCAGTCCACATGGATCGTGTCTAGTTTTATTATAAAGAAAAAAAAATGATTAAATTAAAAAACAATTTAAATCAATGTTATATTATCACAATTGGGTATCAATAAAGTATAAAATTAGCACCTTGTTTGTTTCTTTTTTGTATTCTTATTGTTGTTGCTGTTGATTTTTTTTGGTTTTTTTTTTGTTTGTTTGTTTGTTGTTTTTTGTTTTGTTTTGTTTTGTTTTGTTTTGTTTTTTTTTTTTGGGGGGGGGGGGCGGTCTTGATATCTATCATTTAACATGATGGATTCTGACCAGGACAATGTTTACTATCAAGTTACGAAGGGTACACATTTATAATCACTACAATAATACCTTGATAAAAAAAAACGTAACTGAAAGGATATAGGAGAGAAGTACTTTAAATGGAAAGTCCAACCTGATTACAAGTTGATTTTAGAAGAAGCAGAAAAAATAAAGAAATAGATCAGTGAAAGCTTGTGCAAAATCCAATAAGAAATAAGAAAGTTATGAATTTTCGAAGTTGTAATCAATTAAACACAAATTGGCAACTCCGTGACGTATCTTGCGAGCTCCTCTCCCATTTGCCATGTACCAAAAAAAAAAAAATCAGTAATCTTCATTTTCTCTGAAGAAAATGTTCAAACAAACATGCACCCTAGATATAATCATTGTTCACATGTTTTTACACAAAACCTGAGTGAAACAAATCTATTCCTTCATCAGAAACTAAGAAAATTAAAATTTATGAAATTTTCCTGATCAAATGGGAGAGAAGCTCGCAAGATTCGTCACATTTTTAAAAATTCATAACTTTCTTATTTCTTATTGGATTTCGCTCAAACCTTCACTGACCCGTTTCTCGAATTGTCTTTTAAAACCAACTTGTAATCAGGTTGGACTTTCCATTTTCATAGAACATACTACTCTCTTACTGGTATGCTGGTATACATGGAATTAACCTCAATACTCATAGAATCAAGATCATATTTTGAAATAATAAAGCACTGACTTTTTCAATGTCAGATGCCTTGTATCCGGATATCATATATTTGATTAGATCTTTGTTTACACTTCTTTTGAGTAATCCAAGTTTCCGTGAAAGCCTTGATGCTCAATATTGTCGATCAAAAACGCCCCTTCCCTCTTGTTTAGATAAATATGTATGGAAGATTATGACCCGCATATATTCAACGAGAAGTACAACGACATTGAAATGGAAACATTATCTTGATAATGTGGCGAATATGTTATTTTTCTTATAATTGAAATTTCTCCTGTTTTGTTTATTGAAATGAAAAGAGGGGAATCCAACAACTATAGTCATCTATCTCTCTCACTTTCTCCTACCCCTCTCTTTCTCTATCCCTCTGTCTTCTTTATTCAACCTTGCAATGATTTCTGAATTCAAGGGATATGCTTAATCAATGAACATAATAATGTCGGTATAAATACGCTTGCACTTTTCGTATTATGATTTATCAAGGTGTGATTCAAACTGTGTACAAATAAGTTTCTTATTTCTTATTTGATTTTGCTGAAACCTTCACTGACCTGTTTCTCGAATTTTTCTGTTTCTTTTAAAACCAACTTGTAATCAGGTTGGACTTTCCATTTCGATAGAACATACTACTCTCTTACTGGTATGCTGGTATACATGGAATTAACCTCAATTATGATAGAATCAAGATCATATTTTGAAATAAAAAGCACTGACGTTTTCAATGTCAGATGCCTTGTATCCGGATATCATATATTTAATTAGATCTTTGTTTACACTTCTTTTGAGTAATCCAAGTTTCCGTGAAAGCCTCGATGATCAATATTGTCGATAAAAAACGCCTCTTCCCTCTTGTTTAAGATAAATATGTATGGAAGATTTTGACTCGCATGTATTCAACGAGAAGTACAACGACATTGAAATGGAAACATAATCTTGATAATGTGGCGAATGCGTTATTTTTCTTATAATTGAAATTTCTCCTGTTTTGTTCATTGAAATTGATTGACCACAACATTTTTATTTGTCGTTTGTCAAAGAGAATTGGTGTTAGGGGAACTGCGTTGAATTGGTTTCAGTCTTATCTTGATGGCTGGTCAGCACAAGTCGACATAGATGGGGAACTTTCAGATCCAACCATTTCTATGTTTGGTTTACCCCAGGGCTCAGTCGTAGGTCCCACTGGTTTCACAGTAATTTCTGTATTCTCCCAGTTGGCGACATCGCCCGGTACCATATTCGTATCATGTTTATGCTGATGACATTCAGTTGTATGTAGCATTTGATCCTAAAATTCCTGGGGAACTGGATAAGGCCATGTTTTCACTACAATCTTGTATATCAGATATAAGGAACTGGCTGAGAGCAAATAAGTTAAAACTCAATGATAGTAAAACTGAATTTTTCATTGCTGCATCACCATACAATTACAAACATTTGCCAGATTAACACTGTCAGTTGGTGAAGTTTCTATACGTCCATCGGATTCAATAAGGAATCTGGGTGCCTTTTTTGATGTTAACATGACTATGTCAACACACATTAACAATGTTTGCCGCAGTGTGATTTTTCATTTGAGGAACATCTAGGATTCGTAAATTTATTGATCAAACTACTTGTCATCATGCTGTAAGGTCACTTATTCTTTCCAGACTAGACTATTGTAATGGGCTTCTTTCCTCTATACCAAAATCTCGTGTAAACCGTCTACAGCGTCTGCAGAATTGGGCTGCACGTCTTGTTTTTGAGGTTGGCAGAAGTCATTCTTCCCAACCTTTACTTCGTTCCCTTCACTGGCTGCCCATTCAAAAACGTATCATCTTCAAATTAGTTCTTTATGTTTATAAATCTCTCAATAACCAGGCTCCAGGGTACATATCTGAATGCTTAACTGTATATACACCTAGTAGAAATCTCAGATCCTCAAATCATAACCTTCAGCTCAGCTACCCAATTACCCGAAATTTGTCAGGTGATAGGACTTTTACAGTTACTGCATCGAGGGTATGGTATAACTTCCCCTTGACCATTAGACAGTCAGCATCCATAAAGACCTTTAAAAAAAGCTGTGAAATCATATTTATTTTAAATCCGCTATCAAAACTTTGTAACAGGTACATTCATTACATTTTGTCTCCATAAAACCACCTGGTAGTTTCCCACATGGACGATTGAAGAGTTTTCTGATTTGTGTTTATATAAAAAAATATAATGTGTTCTATAATTTAAATATTTTGTAAACGCTCCGAGCCTTATGGGAAGGGCGTACTAAATGCTTATTGTATTGTATTGTATTGTATTGTATAATGAAAAGAGGGGAATCCAGCAACTATAGTCATCTATATCTGTCACTTTCTCCCACCCCTCTCTCTCTCTCTCTCTGTCTGTCTTCTTATTTCAACCTTGCAATGATTTCTGAATTCAAGGGATATATACTTAATCAATGAACATAATAATGTCGGTATAAATACGCTTGCACTTGTCGTATTATGATTTATCAAGGTGTGATTCAAACTGTCTATAAATATCTGTACTTTTTTTCTTCTCTCTTTTTACCTGTATTTTGTAGCCTGTATGCCTGATTCACACAAAACATGATTGAACAGGCACGATTAGCGCAGATAATAACGCAGTCGAAATGAAGTATCGTGTTCAATGGGAACAACGCCGATTGCGTCTTTTTTTTTTGTAACCAAGCCTAGGCAGATTTCGCATTTTTTCATACTAATGCGGTTTATTCCGTCAAGACTAATTTGCATGAATATTCATGAAAACGAATTATAGCGATATAATAAAACGAGCAAGGGCATCGAGCAGCTCTTCTGTGTGGCGCAATCGGATAATTCAGTCCTCTTTTGGTGAAAGAACCACGAGTTCGAACCTCGGCAGAAGTTTATATTACGAAATTTTCTTTTGCTTATTTAAAAATAAGGTGACTGAGTAAGAAAATACAAGTCTGATACTTGTAGTCTGTTTCAAAGTCTTCAAAAAGGGGTTTCTGCCTAGGCTTGGTTACAAAAAAAAAGACGCGCCCCGATTATAGTCCGCTGCACTCAAACATATCTGGGGGCGTTTAATCAAGTGTCTTGTCGGCGATTTTCAAATTTGCTTTCAGCCAATTAGATGCAAGGATTTTAGTACCTTATAACAGTCATTGCAACTTGTCATTGATGACAAGTTTTATGAAACAGGGCCCAGGTACCCATTTTACACCTGGGTGGAGAGGAGAGTGGAAATGTAGATTAACTCCTTGATTTACAAAACACCTTTAGTGTCGGGTTGGGATTCGAACCCGCACCCTTTTGACGCAAATAAATAAATCACGATACGCCAACACATCCAATATTTGCAACGCAGCAACACGAGACTCAAGGGAAGCTTGGGTTCCGGGAAAGGTAAGAATAAATTGTGAGCTCATTCTTATTATGTTAGTTTGGAAGATTATCATACTATATATGTCCCCTGAAAAGGATTGCTCTTCAAATGCCTTCACATTCAAAATATGCAAGGAAAAGCTGAAATGTTAGGGCCGAACATTTGTTTGTAGTCCCATAAACATATTTCTGTGTGCAGTGCAAGTCAAGCTCAGCAGGATTGAGTCAATTTCTTATCATTTTGGTGATTTCAATACCTTACAGCATACACCAATTATGTGTTATATAATCAACCTGTCCCACTTGCTTTGAGATAGTTTCTTTCACAATTCAATATCATGACCAGAACTCAACTTTATCTTTAAAGGAATATGTTTAGAATTAGGATCATAATAAGTTTGTCTCTGTTAACTCTTCAGTAATCCACAGGATTTCAATGGTTTCACATCCTATCCCGGATTCATCTCCAGGACAACATTTTTTTTTTTTTTGTGGCCGCAAATGATCTGTGGCCTATAGCTACGACGGGGTCAAGGAAAGGGAGTAGGCCTATACTCTATTCTTTCTTAATCTTGTCTGTCTCGATTTAAACCTTACGAAGTGATGCAAACTACATTTTTTTAAATGTGGGGTATCTCACCATCAAATCCTTCTTTTTAAAAGGTAAATGTACTGATACAGATCATGAAACGTGGTCAACGACTAGTATACCGTTTCATGAAAAGGGGGAAAATCGTCTATTTTCCAGGTCACGTAGACAAACGTGAGGTGGGAGCGGGGACGACGCGATAAGACAGATAGCGTTAAACAACGGAGAATTGATGAAATGAAAACATCTTTGGATGAGAATCGCATCTTAAGGAGGGGGACACGAACAAGCAAAAAGAAGACATCTCTGTCGGAGTGAAGGTCCGGGGGATGCATTTCCATTTTATTATTCTTTGCCTTTGACGAGTAAAGGGAAATGGGTCAGCAAAGTGAGCAACATGAAGCTGTGATGGTGACACGTTGGTTGGGTAGATAAACGGAACTAAGTGGTGGAGATTGTTTGCGGTAAGATCCCCAGCTTGTTTAATGCTTTTGGCTAATGCATTGATAGGTTTCGTACGTAGAGACAGACAGTCTCTCTCATTCCGCTACAAAAAAAAACCGCTTTCATGAATGTCTTCGTCTCGTTTTTAACACTTCTTCTTTCCTAAGACAATATAACAATTTTCAACTCCTGGGGTTGTGTTTGTCTTTCATCTTTTCCTACAAATTATTTGCCGATTATTGTGCCCCGGATCCAGACAAATATAACAAAGGGCTTGGAGTATCAAGTAGATTGTGCTTGTCACATGGATCAATGAATGTTTACATTCGTTGTGCACTCTGAGTTGTGTAAAGGGGACATACATAATGTACTACGGTTTTTGCACGCTTTAGCTCAGTTAGGAGCCCAGTAGGAATACGAGCTTACTCGGCACATGTCGTAAATAGCTTGGGAAACAACGTGGGATAGCTCGTTACCACTAGTGGTAAATCTTTCAAGGCGCGATCTTCTAAAGCTCGGGGGGGGGGGGGATCTTAGGCTCAGCAAGATTGGTACACAGCGCGGAATTTTACAATTCAGTTCAAATCAAATTCATCAAAATATTCGAAATAACACTTAATAATACTACGAATTGATCACCTCACTGCCCGAATATAAGGCGTTGGTTTCCCGAATATAAATTTATTTCAAACTTCTCGAGGGGCTCTAACCCCAATCCGCGCCTCGTGGGTACCTCAACTTTTTTTAATGGTATTTCGGTGATCGTCATCATTATTCGTCCTCATCATGTCATTGCAATTCTCTTCATATTTCCATGTCTTCGTTCAGTTCGTTGTTCACATTTTCTCCCCCAATATAATTTTGATATCTATTTTTTCTGTCATTTTGCTCTAGGCTTTCTTCGTTAGTACCTTCACCTCCTTCTTTTATACTTCTTCTTTTTTCCTCTTGTAACTTTTCAATGTGCTCCTTTCTTGCCCAATCCCCGAGGCAGGAGAGTCGATCCATCTCCGCTCAGGATTCGGAGGGGATGGGGGAAACAAACCCATTAATCACAAACATACGATACATATGATATAAAGTTATAGCTAAATAAGGGATAATAGGTCCCCGTTGCGCCCCCCCCCCCCCCGCAATTTAGGCCCCTGAATGTCAATGCGTCATTTTATTGACGTATTGAACGTCGAGTTTTTGACACTTCTTTGCTCACACATCCATCATGAGTCTGTCCCCTTCCCCTGCATCCCATTATGAAGATGATACCAAACTCTCATCTCCGCCGCCATCACCCCCATCATCAGCACCATTTACCGCCCCACCCCTCCCGCTGCTTGCAGTCATCCAGAGTTTCTTTCTCTCTCTAATTACACCACAGCGCCCGTCATCTAAATCGAGAGGACTTTCAGCGCTCCTGGTCAGCACGGAAAGACAACTGTTCGGGGAATGTACCCGGAGAAATTAGGTCAAATGAATTAAGCCTGCCAGTAGTTAGACGACGTCTTCATCAAACGGCAGGAGGGTAATGTTGTGTCAGAGCCCACTGTCTCTATCAAAGAAAAATTGAATTCTACTTCTTTCCACTTCACCCTTTATGTCTCTCCTGACAAGCGGTATTACAAAGGGAAGGAACAGCTTCTAAAAATTTAAGAGCCATGTTTGAAGTCTAATGAATCAAACTGGTTTCAAACTAGTGTGCTTCTTCACTTACACGAACAAGAGATAGATCAAAAAGTAGGCTAAACAGATTACCATTCAATTGTCAAGACATTTAATGTATACTAGAGAGTCTCGAATGCATGTCTAGAGCCTTTAATAGCGTGGGCCCTGTCATCGGGAGGGGCACGAGGTAGAATAATGCGAGAGAGCGGAGCGACGGAGCATCTGACTGAACCATGTGGAGGGTTTAATACGGGTCGAGCCATCTTTTCCTCTGTCCTGTCTCCCTTCTTCCTTCCTTTCTTGTTCTCCTCTCTTTTTTTCTGTCAATTTCTTCGCTATAAGTTCTGCAGTCTGTAACGTCCAATTTCGTCCAATCTTCAACCACGAGATCCATGTCCCGTCTCCTATAGCATTTATCACTTAGTGAATCTTGTCAAATGCTAAAATCCCGGGGCAGTTTGCAGCCTTATTCTCGCTCACTACATCTGTTTTGTGGTATACTATTGTGTCTGGATGTGGTAATCCAAATCTCCTATGAGAGGCCTCAATGAACTACAGCTGCCAATTGGTCATGCCTCCTATATCATACCTATTGTATTCTGTCTGCTCTAGTTTGCTTGGCTCGCCGATAAGATGCTCGTATCATCTAGTTCTTTGCTGGGATATAACGGAAATAGCTCCTGTTTTTCATGTTGGTTTCCCCCCCCCCCCCCCCCAATAATGACTGGTTTGAGCAGCCAGTAACATATTCTGCACCTTTTACACGAGGCTCCCAATATTTTGTTATGCTCTGTACTATGATCGTATCCATGTCTGATTTAAGACAGTTTAATACAGATGTATGAACAGCATATTCCACAACAGGACAATACGTGCAATCACAGACATCGCTAGAACACTTTACTGCCCACAACTCGGGCGAAAATTTTCTTAGTACTCCCCCTCCCCTCCCCCCAAATCCGTATTTTCCAAAAGTATTATTATTATTTACAAACAATTACAAATTTGCCAAGGGAAGACTTTGATTGGGAGAGATGGAGGGGGGGGGGGGGGGGCGAGAGGACCCTCCATTCAAGAATGACATTACACCTTTAATATTTATTCCTCTTCTAATCGCTAGTCATCGACTTCACCCCGACAGCCCTTCATCGTGGTCTAAAAAGACCGCCACATTGCTCCTCATTCTCGCTAAACCCTCGTCGAAGGCCTCGTAAGAAAACAATTCAAAGTGTGGTCATGCTGATAGGGGAATTCATATTCAGGAGTTGGCCTACGGGCGGCTCGTAAAAGTACAGCAGATGAGTGAACTTCGTGCGGCTCCATCTCAAGACATCCCACATCATGCACATAGTAAGCGTGTACTACTATCGAGAAAAGACACGCTTTCCGACACTGCAAAAAAAATCTTCTTGATGGAGTTTTTGCATATAAAGGGTAACACAGCATAAGACTATTTGCAGTGACTATATGGGAAGCGATCATTCAGAATGTTATAAAATGTGAACGTACATCGAAGTTCTCAGAAGAGTGCACTACTTTTCTTTTATACCCAATTGCATTTCTCTGTGAACTTTCTTTCTTTTTCAAAAGTCCTTATCTGGTGATATAATATGCCCCCTCTCATTCTCTCGCTTCCTCTTTTTCTACTTCTCCCTCTCCTCCTCGCAGTCTTCATTTCTATTCCATCCATCCTCCATGAATATCCGCTTCATTACTTGTCTCATCGGAAAGTGATTGATGTCCTGCACGTACGTTTCAGCATTCATCATAATGGATGGAAATACAACTTTCAGTGAACTACATGATTTTATGTTATAAACACAGAATTATTGATGTTCTGTATATCTTATGAGACCCTCCTTATCCATGACGTGTATGTATAGCATGGTAATTTATTCATCTCAAATCATTAATGTGTTCTGCTCAGTCTGTCACAGGAAACAGAGGCTACAAGAGGTAATGTGCGTGGGGTAGTGAGTAAGAGAAAGAATAATATCGGTCGAGAGAGGGACAGAGACAGAGTGACAGAGAGAGACAGAGAGAGAGATACTGAGAGAGGGGGAAAGAGAGAGAGAGAGAGGGAGGAGAGAGAGAGAGAAAGAGAGAGAGAAAGAGAGAGGAGAGAGAGAGAGTGAGATGGTGGGAGAGCGGGAAGGGGGGGGGGGTGATAGAGAAAAAGCAGATAGAGGACATGATAGAGAATGTTAGGCCGAGTTAATGATAACGTCAAAAGGGGAGGGAGGGAGAGGGAAGAGGCGAGACGCAAACTAAATAGCAAAGAGAGTGAGGGAAAGAAAGAGAGAGAGAGATGTGGACGCATAAGATTCAGGGAATGATATATTGATCGTCTCTACCTGATATGAAAATAATCTTTAGAATTCAATTTTCGAAATGAGCGAGAGACCCACCATGTTGTGAGGAACAAGCTCCAGACGTAGCAAGCTTATAAAATGGATTAGGTGGATAAACCTCCATGTCTTGCTTCAAGCTATAACAGAATTGATTTGCAAATTACCTTGGAAGAACTTTGAAAGAAGGAATAATAAACAACAATCGTCAATGACCTGCACTATCTCCTTCCAAATCTACCATGAAATATCAGTCAAAATTAACTCCAATCATCTGGGCTTCTCTGAAAGCATGCATATGCCATTTATTGATAAAATCAAAGGAGAATTAAGCCCTGATTACAAATTTACTTATATTGGAAGGTGTAATATATTCCTACTTATTGGCCTAAATCATTTTCTAATAAGATATCAGAAAAGGGTATAAATAAAGATATTCCAACACCCGGTATCGTCTCCTACTCATTTACATGGGGGCTGCCATTTTCTTGCTGATTTGGAGTTGTATATGAACCATTGAGAAATGTTCCAGTCAGGAAGATATTTTGAATCCAAATCCTAAATTGATTTTCTTCATTACCTAAAATCCCATATGTGACGAAAAATATAAAGTGGGTGTTTACATGTATTATAAAAATTAAATCTTTATAATGATACTTTAAATTGTCTGGTTTTGCTTAACAAAATCTATTTTCTTGGGTTTGCTAAACAGAGCAGAACATAATATATGCAGCATGACATTCTGACTTTTCAAGTCTATTATTCGAAAGCAGGTGAATGCATAGTTTGCCGCTATAGATGCTCAGGGAAGAAGCATCCATAAAATTTGAATTAATTTGCTCCGTCCCATACGTCCAGTATCGAGAAAATAGATTTCTATTAAGCGAATATCGATTTTCAACAGAAATATATAAGGAAATCTTCCGTTTAAAAATAAATTGACATATCACTTCTATATTTTTAATCTCAAATGGGTTTTTAATTTTGAAAAAGGCAATTGAGCATTTGGATTAAGAAAATCTTCTTGTACACATAAACAAAATAGCAGCCCCCATGTGCTGCTAGCAGACGATACATATTGCTAGCAGATGGTAAATTTTGCTCAGAAAATCTTGATTCGTATCGATCTCGTATATTTTGACGCGAAGCCATATAGTCTAACAAGTAGGAATAAATAACACCTTTGAACACTATCATCTTTATTTTTGAGCGTAATTCTCCTTTAAAGTGTGGCTTTATCATTTCAGAACACTCTTTTTCACTTTCATTATTGTCATAGCTTACTAAAGACCCCCCTTAAAACCCAGTTAAAGACCGCTGGTTATCCAAGGACTATTGCTGCCTTACTTTGATAAAAATCAAATACACATAGAAAACAGATTTAAAAGTTAGACAAAAGTATAATAAAAGTGTATCCAAACAACATAAATAAAATATCTTGTCTATACATTTACCGCGAATTAGTCACAATTTCTACATCGAAATATCAATAGTTACTCCTTGTAGATCTATCAATGGGCTTTAAAAAAAGATAACACTGATTATATTGATTTCACTATGATAAAATATAGCTCAGAAATGATCCGAGAAGTAACACCTTGTTATTTGTATTGCGTTATTGATGATATTCAAATGCCAGAAAACTTATGCAAAGTGAGGGTAATTTTAAGTAACAATGGTACATTAAATTGACAAGCCATTAAGATTTTCACGACATGATATCTTCTTGCTCAGACCTGAACTCAATGCACTCCGCTATCACACAATAAGAGACGTAAAAGTTAGTGTCTTTGCAGTAAATTTATGATGGAAATGCAGTGGTTTGGACAATTAAGTATCTGACAACCATGGGGCCAACGTGTGACAAGTAATCGATGAATGGTGGACAAGCGCTTAGGTCAACATGGTCAAGCAGTATACATCTTACTTTCCTCGGCAGACATCTTGTCTCATTCAAGGTTGCATCATCTCATCATCTCCATCCTCCTCTCTTTCTTCCCCCTCTTTCCCTCTCTCTTTCTTTCTTATTCTCTATATAGTTACATATATTTCTCCCCTCTTTTCCTATAACTAGCTCCTTCTTCTCTTTATCCCACTCTGTGTTTCTATTTTCCCTCTCCATTCCATTCTATATTTCCCTTTCTCTCTCCTTTTACACCCCTCTGCAATCCTCTTCATCTTTCTCTTTCTATTACCCCCTGTTTCCAACCTTTTCAACCACTCTCATCTCCCCTAGTCACATCCTATCCCTTCCTTATCTCTCTTTAATAGTTGTCTTAGTTTTCACTGCCAGTTTTCCTGAACCCCATCCCCCCTCTCTCTCTCTCTGTCTCTGTAACCCTTTCATAGGGAGCTAAACAATAATACATTTTGTCTAAGGAAGGGGCAAAAACATCGACTACAGCCCACATACACACTGCCTCGCACTCAACGATGAGGGGTCTATATTCATACGCCGTTTTCGGAGTATATACCTGTGCTCAGTTTGCCGAAGTTGGGTCTGACTGGGCTAATTGTATAGTACAAAAATCAACCGCTTTATCCACATATTACGAAACTCCATTTCAAGCGTCTTGTGTTACTTCAGTTAGATCACTATTAAAACAATAAAAAAAATAATACCACCCCCCCCCAAAACAAAAATAAAAAATAAAAAAAAAAAAAAAAAAAAACACTGTGTGGAATTGAAATTTGTTGAATGAAAAAAGGTCGCAACTACCATGACTTAGGTTGAGATATGGTTCTATCGTTCATAATCACAATATTTCAGTGTAAAAAAAGTTAATTAAAAATAAACTTATTTCATGCAGGCCAACAGTAGATAACTCTCAAGAAACTGATGAAACTGGTTTCCAGAACAACTATCAAATGGACTACAATACCCGGACAGCTGCCCCCTACGACACCTACCCTAATATAATTTGTTTGATATAAAGTTTAAGTGTAACATTACAAATTTGATCACAAACATTATAGATCTTTTACAAAAATGCAAATATCAAGATCTGAAATCGAACTGAATGTTAAAAGTCATGCTTTACATTGAAACAATTTTCTGTCATTACTTGTTGGGGTGACCTTTATATCGAAATGGCATCGTTATTTTCCATAGACTTGACGTAAGCATAAAGTACCGTAAAGTAAAATTATCAGTCTGTCAGAATATTATATGAGTGCCAATAATACTCGGCAGTGAACTGATCTGATTTTGGCGCGTTTAAAAGCAACGGAAGCCTTCCAATCTGATTACACCAAGAAAACTATTATGTCACTGCAAAGTACAATCAACAGAGTTTGATGTGGGATGGACTTCGACTTGGCCTTGTTTTGTCGCCCCTTGGTCGGGTAATAAGGAGAGAAAATTGCTTCCTCTGATCACAAATGATTTGTCTTCTCACTATGTTATTTTCGCAGCGACTCTTAGTCAAAACAGATATTTCTTCCGAATTTCTTAAATGTGCTATTCGACAAAGAAAAGTTACATGATGCAAGGCAACTCTATAACCGAGAACGTTACCTTGGTTTAATCCTGCTTGAAAACATTTCTCTCAAAAAGTTAAATTTGTGCATGCAAAATTCAGAAATAACCATCACTGAACGTTTACGTTTACCTCATATTTTAGGTTTTAGATTTCCGCATAATTATTTTAACCTGCGGAATTTTGAAACATTAATACTTGGACTTGGTAATAATGATGAGGAGTTGTGAATTTCATCGTGAAACATCCATCAGTATTAAAATAATTAGTTCGTTATATTCCTGAATTCACATTTATCTCATATTTCAACATGACAGTCCTTGTCTCGGTAATAATGCTAAGTATTCACTGGATCTACAGTATTTCATGTTATTTTACCATACCATATTTTCGTATCTGCGAACATAATGTTGAAAAATATGAAATATTTCTAATGAATGAATCAATAAATATATACTCTTAGAACTACCGTAAGGATAATATTTTTACTACTACTACTACTACTACTACTACCACTAATGATAATAATAATAATTATAATGATAATTACTACTACTACTACTACTACTACTATATAATAATAATGATAATAACAGCAATCATTAAAACAATAATAGTAATAATGATAATAGTAATAATATCATTTAATAATGCTAATGATGATAATAATAATAGTAATAACAATAATAATGATAATGATAATAATAATAAATAATGATGCTAATAATAATAATAATAATAATAATAATAATAATAATAATAGTAATAATAATCTGTTTATAGCGCCCTTTCAATTAAATAACAGGTCAGAGCGGTTTACAGTGCATTTGATGTCATATTGTATAATGATGTCATATAATTATTTTAACACCACTTAACGATATTCTTTTTAAAGTTGCTAAGGTACATTGCTGAGTTGCTGAGTTACCAAATTAAACTGTTTTAGTTGCTTGACAAGTTGGAAAGGTTTAGATATATATAATATTTGATGTATTTCAACATCTCTAATACATGAATACTATTGGTTACAATTTGTTATGTCCTTAAGGTTTTGACTGTGTTACTGAGTTGCTATTAAGTAGGCTTACCTCATCGTATTCTCTTTGTATAATATAGTATAGTATACAAACAAATGTTGACTGCTTTAAGCTGGGCACGGTTAAAACTATGGCCCGAGGTGAGCTCGCAAATGTGCTATGCCCGGAGACGACAGTCGAGGGGCATAACAGTTGCAAGATCACCGAGGGCCATGGTTTTAACCGTGACGCGAAAAAGAAGCAGTCAACATTTGTTTTATATACCGCATCCTTCGTTTAATAGGTCAGAAATTCATTTCAAAGACAGATGAAATACGGTACCGTAACGTAATTCTCATCGATCGCTCTTTCGAAATTTCGTTCGGTGTAAATGTATGGTGCCGGCCGCGCGCTCACTAAATTGCCATAGCTACGCGCGCGCGCATAAAGATTATGCATTGTACGCGCGAGAGGAACTATGCCCGGTCAATATTTTTCACCATACCTCCCTGCCAGCCGTAGTGAATTTCATGCCCGCAAATTTGACCAATCAGAGTCCTAGAATCTACACATGCGGTATAATAATGTAGTATACTATAGTACTTTGTAGGCGCCTTGAGCATCCCCTTGGATAGCCTTTGGACAAGGCCTCGCGCGCTGCTTGTCTGCCGAGCAGGGTCTGAAAATAGACTGCGTTTACAGCAGTGATCGCTGGACCGAGCCGCGTATGGCAAGCCTAATGCCCAATAAGTCAGATAAACTCAGTTTTTCGCCGATAAACTGAGTTTTTCGAGCGAAAAACTGAGTTTTTCGAGGGAAACTCTGCATATCAACTGATAAACTTAGTTTTTCACGATAAACTAAGTTTTTCACTCGAAAAACTTAGTTTATCACCGATAAACAGGGTTTTTCTCGATAAACAGAGTTTTTCATTTGATATGCAGAGTTTCTCTCGATAAACTCTGTTTATCACTTGAAAAACTCGGTTTTTCGGTGATAAACTAAGTTTATCGGCGAAAAACTCAGTTTTTCGGCGATAAACTAAGTTTTTCATTTGATAAGCAGAGTTTCTTGATAAACTAAGTTTATCACTTTGAAAAACCCTGTTTATCGAAGTGATAAACAGGGTTTTTCGAAAAACTATGTTTATCAAACGATAAACACAGTTTTTCATTCGAAAAACTATGTTTATCAAACGATAAACACGGTTTTTCGGAGATAAACTAAGTTTATCGGCGAAAAACTCTGTTTATCAATTGATAAACAAGGTTTTTCGAAAAACCCTGTTTATCAAACGATAAACAGGGTTTTTCGATATGCAGAGTTATTGTGAATTTACCGCGAGTGGGCGCTACAAAAGTACATAAAGAAGCTGGCCTGTGAGCATCGAACTCAAACATAGTCAGCAAAATGCCTTCTTGTGAAGCCATCAACTGTACCGATCGACTTCTTTCTTTCATTTAATATATCTCCTTCTCTTTCACAACAATGGCAGGAAAAGATAGAAGAAAAGTAAAAAAAAAAAAGAAATACATAGGGAAAGAGAAGGGGATAGATCAAATGATAAACACCAAAAAATACATATGGAAAGGGGAGACGATGACAGATGGAAGGAAAAACAAAGAAATATATAGGGAAAGGGGAGAGAAAAGATGAAAAGAAAAACAAAGACAGACATAATGATAGAGAAGAGCATGGATGGAAGGAAAAACAAAGAAATACATGATGAAAGCGAAGAGAATAGATAGAAGGAAAAACAAGGAAATATAAAGAAGGGGGAGAGGATAGATGGGAGGAAAAACAAAGAAATACATAAGGAAAGAACAGAGGATATATAATTTAATGTATTTTTTTTCTTCCTTTCATCTATCCTTTTCCCTTTCCTTATATATTTCTTTGTTTTTCCTCTTCTATATCCTCTCCCCTTTATTTATGTATTTCTTTGTTTTTCCATCCAACTATCCCCTCCCGTATCCTTATATATTTCTTTGTTTTTCCTTCCATATATCATCTCTTTCCATACGATTTTTTCTGTTTTTCCTTTCATCTACCTCCTCTCCCTTTCTTGATGTATTTCTTTGTTTTTTATTCCATATTCTCTTCTCTTTCCTTATGGATTTCTTTGTTTTTCCTTCCATCTGTCATCGTCTCCCCTTTCCATATGTATTTCTTTGTTTTTCCTTCCATCTATCCTCTCCCCCTTCTTTATATTTCCTTGTTTTTCCTTCTATCTATTCTCTTCGCTTTCATCATGTATTTCTTTGTTTTTCCTTCCATCCATGCTCTTCTCTATCATTATGTCTGTCTTTGTTTTTCTTTTCATCTTTTCTCTCCCCTTTCCCTATATATTTCTTTGTTTTTCCTTCCATCTGTCATCGTCTCCCCTTTCCATATGTATTTTTTGGTGTTTATCATTTGATCTATCCCTTCTCTTTCCCTATGTATTTCTTTTTTTTTTTTACTTTTCTTCTATCTTTTCCTGCCATTGTTGTGAAAGAGAAGAAGATATATTAAATGAAAGAAAGAAGTCGATCGGTACAGTTGATGGCTTCACAAGAAGGCATTTTGCTGACTATGTTTGAGTTCGATGCTCACAGGCCAGCTTCTTTATGTACTTTTGTAGCGCCCACTCGCGGTAAATTCACAATAACTCTGCATATCGAAAAACCCTGTTTATCGTTTGATAAACAGGGTTTTTCGAAAAACCTTGTTTATCAATTGATAAACAGAGTTTTTCGCCGATAAACTTAGTTTATCTCCGAAAAACCGTGTTTATCGTTTGATAAACATAGTTTTTCGAATGAAAAACTGTGTTTATCGTTTGATAAACATAGTTTTTCGAAAAACCCTGTTTATCACTTCGATAAACAGGGTTTTTCAAAGTGATAAACTTAGTTTATCAAGAAACTCTGCTTATCAATTGAAAAACTTAGTTTATCGCCGAAAAACTGAGTTTTTCGCCGATAAACTTAGTTTATCACCGAAAAACCGAGTTTTTCAAGTGATAAACAGAGTTTATCGAGAGAAACTCTGCATATCAAATGAAAAACTCTGTTTATCGAGAAAAACCCTGTTTATCGGTGATAAACTAAGTTTTTCGAGTGAAAAACTTAGTTTATCGTGAAAAAACTAAGTTTATCAGTTGATATGCAGAGTTTCCCTCGAAAAACTTAGTTTTTCGCTCGAAAAACTCAGTTTATCGCTCGAAAAACTCAGTTTATCGGCGAAAAACTGAGTTTATCTGACTTATTGGGCATTAGGCTTGCCATAGCCGCGTCAGCGGCGAGGCCTTTGCTAACTTGCGGAGCTCATCATATATTTGCATATGCACGAGGGTCTTACATAGGCTATACATCAGCTAGTGACGATCGCGCGGTGTTTTACATGGATTCGTTTATCAAATTATGGGGGAATCGGTATTTAAATGTACTAAATAATTAATAATATCTAATTCAATTTTCAATAAAACATGGATTTATTAAAAATAATACGGTATTTAATGACTAGAGTATTCATTATTTTCCTACTTAAGTAGATCTATCGCAAAATTTTGCTCCCTCGTTTTTCATTTTAACCTACGCATAGTGGTTCGCGCGATCAACTGGTCGTGATTGTTATTGCACAACATGACAACGCGTGAATTTTCATCAAGTCTACTCGTACTGATTAGGCAAACACGAATGAGCAAAGACAGTCCTTCGTCGTCAATCAGAACAAAAGGAAGTAAATTGCTGAAGGAATCTGATGTTAGTGTTTCTCCAAGAAAGAGGCTTGGCTTCAGAACAATTCACAACAATTACGATTAAATTATTACATACCTGATCCTTCATTAAAGAATGAGAGGTGAAATGATAACTTCAATGGATCAGTGCAGTGCGAGTAGTCCCTCCCGCCGAACTCTGGGCAGTTTCGGTAGGAGCTAGACGCCGACGGGGATGGTGTGATCGCAGCGACTGTGGCCGTGCGCACGAAGAAGTCCTTGCAAAGTGGAATGGCTTGAAAAATTGCAGATTTGCCATAACCGGTTGGAAGATTAAAGGGAAGGTAAACCCTGGACTTTTGGCCTACTGAGAGTGTTAAGAGCACAATTCTTGACATTACTGTGAAAATTTACCTCTTATGAACGCTTGACGGTGGAGTAATTCACACTTTTGTGAGCAATGATCGTCTGCTACAGCCTGCTATCGGGGGTCGCCATATTGTTGATTCATCCGCGCTATGATGACGTTTTGTCGGACAATATAGTCTCGATGTTTCAGAGCTGTTGCGTTCTCAGCTGTCCGAATACAAAGCGTCCTGTGCAAATCGCCGGCTTTTTGTTTATTATCTCGGTTCTCCGATTACCATTTTGAAACGCGTAATAATGGCGGCATCCGGGTACTTCTGGTCCGAGAGGTCCGACAAAACGTAACAGGGCGGGGCTTATCTGTTCAAAATGGCGACGCCCACGATCGATATAGGACCTTCTAGCAGACGACAAAATGATATTTCTAACTACTTGTTGACGGCGTTAGGGGGGGGGGGGCAAATGTGTTGAAATTCGACATATATAATCAACAATGTGCCCTTCAACTAAACAGCTAACTAAATCGCCAGGATTTACTTTCCCTTTAACTAATACATCTTCCCCTTTCAATGCTGATCTTATAGCTTTTGATTGTAACTCCTTAAAAGATGAAATTTCAACCTTTCAGCCGCATATTCAAGGCTCTTTGATAGGAGATCTTCTTCGCCGCTCGCCATGTTCGTCGGGCAGTGCTATGATCGCTCAAACTTTATTTATGAATAGATATGTTAATAATGAATATTCATAAAATTCTCTCGAATTGTCTACTCTGATTGGTGCATGGATTGGAAGGGGTAAGCTACTTAGCATCTAATTATCTACGGATTTGGTAGAGGAAATAATAATACAAAACAAAAGAAATAAACTACAACAACCACTCAGGTTAGTAACGGCCTCGGCGCTGACGCACCTCGGGCCACGGATCACAGTTGTCGCGCGATTAGTCTATGTATTCAGGCGCGTTTAGGGAAATAACAGCACCGAGTGCCTTGGCTAAAGGCTACCCCTTGGATGGATATGTGCGCAATATAAATGTAGCTATTATTATTATTATTATTATTATACATGGATGAGTTACGAATACGTATCCAGTATTTCAACATATCTCCCATAATCTTTCATCACATCTTCTTTTTGCCAATAAATGTCATGAGAGCATATTACGATGACATAGCTCCTTCCTTCTGTGCAATAATTTCGCTGAAATCTATCCTGAATATTTATCTGTAGTCTGGATGTAATTTCTTGATTTAGCCTCGTGATGTAGGAATTGGCAATATTCGAACAGTATTGTCTGACTGTTTGTTTTGATTTTGTTTTTCTCGGGTTCAGGAGAATGTTTGCAACTTAACTTCGAATTAATCTGTTCTCAGAATACGTAAAGTAAAAGTAAAAGAACTGCTTTTTTCAGTGTATGATCGCATATCTTGATCTATATGAAGATATGCTGCATCCTGCCAACCCGTTGTAAAAAACCGTTAAGTTAAGACGAAATGGGAAATAGACAATTTGATTGTCTAAGAGGCAACCACTGATTATGGACATGAATGCAATATATCTTCTTAATATAGGTAATAATTGAGAAGGAAGAAATACGAATGCTACTTTGAAATTTATTCATGTCTTTATTGCAGGAACTTGCAGAAAAAACAGCCATTGGCTGAAGCAAGTGTTGCCGTGCTGAAATAAAATAAAATGAAAATGAAATTTTCTTCCTGTACAGGATTCAAAGGAGACATGTGTTTATTATTTCTACCGCACATTGGATAGATTGAATGGACAGGGGTAACTATTCGATGTAAAATTTAATTTTAATTATTTACTTATATATATATATTTAGCCTACCTTACATGTACTTTATTCGTTCCAACAACTTTGTTAGACTTTAAATTGTATTATCATTTGGAGCCTATATTAACCAACAAGCTACGCTTTTACTTTAGGCTCATTCATATCCCCATTTCTATCTTAACCTAGTCTTACGAACAATGAACAATGAACGAACAATGATTTACGAACAATGCAAATAAAGTATTTGGTCTGATTTATTAGATGTATTTATGTTTATTAAAAACACCTTTGTATTATTATCATTATTATCATTTCTGCATTTCTTGTGAACGAAACTGACAATGTTGACCTTCAAATTTGGCTGCCTAATCTCGCTCAGGCGGCTCTTTAGGTTCATGCTAAAGTATTCATCAACTCAGACAAGCTGTAACTTCATTGGAAATGACATCATGTTCGTAATTCCGTTTCCTTTCTAATCAGAATGTTATCTTTTACAACATTCTCCTTTGAATTGCGCGATTTTGGCTTTCTCCTCTGCCTTCAATTATTATTTGGCTTCTCTAACTCTGTTTTGATGTCCTTCAAGTTCTTGTAGAAGAGATCACGAACTCACACAAATGACACCTTCTGAAGGGAGCACATGAGGCGGTTTTGTTGTCCTGTTTTGCTGCATTAGCTGGAGGGATGGGTATTATGACATTGTCATCGTAGTTCGCGGGGGAGGGGGGTTAATTTACATTTTCTTTGGTCACTGGCATAAGAGAGCAGTAAATTGGGCAGATCACTAAAATGCTGATTTTTTTATTTTATTTTTATTTATTAATTTATTTTTTATTTTTATTTTTAATTTTTTTTAATTGTACTTATTAGAGTCATGAACAATGAAGAACGTTAAACAAAATTACGTGTCACTAGAATCAATCTCAAAAGGGATGAGAAGACATATATCTATGCAACTTGCATGTTATCTGTTACCATGGTTACATAAAGGTACTCTGAACAATCGGCATCAGCAGATTAAAAAGGAAGATAAATTTCTCGTAATGAACCGCAGAAGCATAATCGGGTAATTTGTCTTCCTTTCCTATTATATACACGGGGGCAAAACCCCTCTGGGAATCAGAACCGTTTACTTTTATACATTTACAAAGGTCACAATTACCCATAAAAATAGTTCGGATGATATATATTTCTCAAAACTTACCTATTTCTCATGGCTACATAAACAGCAGACAACGTCATATGAAGATGATCAGTATTTCCAAATTGACACGCTACTTTAGTATAGCATGAATTCTCCCTGTGTGGTCATATTTATTGAACGAGTGCTCACATTCCTTTACAAAAACATATCGACAATCAAAATAAACCTTCGTCTGGGATTTATCTCAACGTCATGTTGCACACATCAATACCGACGGACAAAAGAAACTGTAGAACATTATACCAGTATACACTTACGTGTGAACGTTAAAACGTCCGCGTGCTAAGATTTTTATTAAAGATATGGCGCTGTAGAAACATGAAAGGAATTGACTTTATCACGTATGCTTGAATTAAAGATTTCATTATAAATGATTAATAACAATTACTTGTCATATGATATTATAGTCCATATCAATATCTCTCTGCGCCTCGGAATAGTTAACTAGATCGATGGCGCAATGAAATGTTATAAATCCTGATACAAAGTGGGTGTTTACATGTATTATAAAAATTAAATCTTTATAATGATACTTTTAAATTGTCTGGTTTTGCTTAACAAAAATCTATTTTCTTGGGTTTGCCAAACAGAGCAGAACATAATATATGCAGCATGCATTCTGACTTTTCAAGTCCATTATCCGAAAGCAGGTGAATGCATAGTTTGCCGCTATAGATGCTCAGGGAAGAAGCATCCATAAAATTTGAATTAATTTGCTCCGTCCCATACGTCCAGTATCGAGAAAATAGATTTCTATTAAGCGAATATCGATTTTCAACAGAAATATATAAGGAAATCTTCAGTTTAAAAATAAATTGACATATCTATTTCTATATTTTTAATCTCAAATGGGTTTTTAATTTTGAAAAAGGCAATTGAGCATTTGGATTAAGAAAATCTTCTTGTACACATAAACAAAATGGCAGCCCCCATGTGCTGCTAGCAGACGATACATATTGCTAGCAGATGGTAAATTTTGCTCAGAAAAATTTGATTCGTATCGATCTCGTATATTTTGACGCGAAGCCATATAGTCTAACAAGTAGGAATAAATAACACCTTTGAACACTATCGTCTTTATTTTTGAGCGTAATTCTCCTTTAATATATGAACAACAATAAAAACAACACCATTACCTTGATTAATAAAACTACATACTTGATCACCTAAATAGTTAAGAAAGTATCCCTTACCTATTTTTATTTTACTGAGGGTGGAGATTGTGTCCCTTTGCATCAACAGAAAACGATAAAGTAACGTATGGTATAGGTATTTAAGTCACGTAGACAGAATTGAATATCACATGGGCGGATAGTTCGAGAAATACACCCTCCTGACATTTTAAGTTCCATCAAGCTAAATAAAGAATCGAAGATGGGAGTCTACCCTACCTGAATAACAATTGCAACCAGTGCCTTTCAATCTGTTGGCTTCAATGTTTACTCTTTCCAACGCCGCATTCCCCCCTCCCTCTCTATCATCCACTCCCCACCCCCCCCCCCCTCCCGTAATTTAATGCACAAATGGGGATGGCGGGACAGTTTTAGAAGAAGGGATCACTCTTGAAAGGGTGTTACATCAGAACAATTTAGAAAGGTAGTATCATACAAGGTGACTTCCCTTAAGTTTAAAAGGGGATAAACCAGCAAGTTTGTAAATGTATTAGGGGTTTAAGGGTATAGGCCTATACTTCTTTGAACTCTTGCACATTTCTGAACTTTGGGACGTTTTAGTCTTGACCTGCAGAAAATATGCTTTGATTTTGATAGAGCATGCAGCCCTTGGCTAGAAATTAAAAACAACACATTTTGATAGTGTAATATTAGTGGCTCTTTGTAGAAGTAAAATAAGTAACTTACAGTAATGACAGGGGGCTCTGTGCTCCTTCCTCTGACTCCGCCACCCTTGTTTCATCTAAAAGTGGGATTAAGATCGAATGGTGACGGTTTCACATTACAAACATAATTATACTGACGCCATTTTGGAATAAGAAACTCGAAGAGATTCGAAATTTGCTATAATTTAATAATTTGCAGATACTGTAGATGATTTTGCCGGACATATGGCAAGCCTTATTACTATTTAAAGTGATTTTGTGATATCACAAATTCGAATTTGTGATATCACGAATTCGATTTTGTGATATCACGAATTCGAATTTTTGATATCACAAATTCCCATTGGTTTATCACATAAACCCAATATTTGATATCAAGAAATCGAATTTGTGATATCACAAATTCAATTCGTGATATCACAAATTCAAATCGTGATATCACAAAATCGAATTCGTGATATCACAAATTCGAATTCTTGATATCACAAATTCGATTTCTTGATATCACAAATTGGGTTCATGTGATAAACCTATGAGAATTTGTGATATCACAAATTCGAATTCGTGATATCACAAAATCCAATTCGTGATATCACAAAATCCAATTCGTGATATCACAAATTCGAATTCTTGATATCACAAATTCCATTTTGTGATATCACAAATTCCATTTTGTGATATCACAAATTCGATTTTGTGATATCACGAATTTGATTTTGTGATATCTAGAAATCGAATTTGTGATATCACGAATTCAGCTGTGTATTCGAGCATTAATTTAGTGCAGAAATTCAGCTGTGTATTCGAGCATTAATTTAGTGCAGGAATTCAGCTGTGTATTCGAGCGTTAGTTTAGTGCAGAAATTCAGCTGTGTATTCGAGCGTTAGTTTAGTGCAGAAATTCAGCTGTGTATTCGAGCGTTAGTTTAGTGCAGAAATTCAGCTGTGTATTCGAGCGTTAGTTTAGTGCAGAAATTCAGCTGTGTATTCGAGCGTTAGTTTTGTGCAGAATGTAGTATAAGTTTGAATAAAAATAGCAACAGAGTTTTCGCATCCATATCCTTCACTGGAAACGATTTTAACATAATTTTAGACGAATTGATACATGTAAATTGATTGGCAACATATCAAGAATTCAGTTAACGATATGTTGTCAATTTAAATGAAACCCGCAATGCTCTTTCATATATTTTCGAGTTTGCATTGTTTAATTATATATAATTGTTTTTATTAAAAATATCACGTACAAAGAATTAATGGTTTCACTTGCATTCCTTAGATTTATATTTAAAGCAATTAAATGGTCGCAAAATCAACTTATTTTTTAGTAGATTGGCAACATATCAGTAATTCATTTCGTGATATGTTGCCAATTTCATGTACCGTATACTAGCCATAGAGATCCTGTCTGTGAGTGGTAGGCCTACGTCCCATGCCCTGAATTGCATGCATGCACGTGTTGCATTTCGCTATGCTAGCACGTGCACGGTATAGAAGCACACGTGTGGAGCTTGAGTTCTCCCTTTGTACTGTAGCCTTTTGTACATAGCTGTATGGTGATGGCCGCAAGTTCGAGCTTTAGTTTAGTGCAGAATGTAGTATAAGTATGAATAAAATTAGCAACAGCTTCCGCATCCATATCCTTCACTGGAAGCGATTTTAAAATAATTTTAGACGAATTGATACATGTAAATTGATTGGCAACATATCAAGAATTCAATTAATGATATGTTGTCAATTTAAATGAAACCCGCCAATCTAATTCATATATTTCCGAGTTTTCATGGTTTAATGTATATTTGTTTTTATTAAAATATCAGGTAAAAAGAATTCTTGGTCTCACTTGCATTCCTTAGATTTACATTTAAAGCAAGTAAATAGTCTCAAAATCAACTTATTTTTTTTTGTAAATTGGCAACATATCAGTAATTCATTTCGTGATATGTTGCCAATTTCATGTACCGTATACTAGCCATAGAGATCCTGTCTACGAGTGGTACGTTCCATGCCCTGATCATGAATTGCATGCATGCACGTGTTGCATTTCGCTATGCTAGCACGTGCACCGTATACACGTGTGGAGTCACCGACAGTCAGTGTTTATTTTACCGACCGGGCCCGCGCCGGGCTGGGCCGCGCGGCCACGTGGCTATCACAGAACTCCTAAAGACGTCTTTTGGAGTTCTGTGGTGGCTATACCTGCTCGTGGGCAACTGCATGATACGGTACTCCAATCCGACTAACAACAAATTGGCAACATATCACGAAATGAATTACTGATATGTTGCCAATCTACAAAAAAATAAGTTGATTTTGAGACTATTTACATGCTTTAAATATAAATCTAAGGAATGCAAGTGAGACCATGAATTCTTTTTACGTGATATTTTAACAAAAAACAAATACATACATTAAACAATGAAAACTCGGAAATATATGAAATAGCTTGGCGGGTTTCATTTAAATTGACAACATATCATTAATTGAATTCTTGATATGTTGCCAATCAATTTACATGTACCAATTCGTCTAAAATTATTTTGAAATCGTTTCCAGTGAAGGAAATGGATGTGAAAACTTTGTTGGTATTTTTATTCAAACTTAAACTACATTCTGCACTAAACTATATAAAATATATAAAATACCAGGCAAGTGAATTCGAGCACTAAACTAACGCTTGAATACACAGCTGAATTTCTGCACTAAACTAACGCTCGAATACACAGCTGAATTTCTGCACTAAACTAACGCTCGAATACACAGCTGAATTTCTGCACTAAACTAACGCTCGAATACCAAGCTGAATTTCTGCACAAAACTAATGCTCGAAATCAAAGTGATTTTTGCACAACAAGAGTGCTAGAATTCCTTTGCCATTTTGTGATATCACAAATTGGAATTAGTGATTTTTGATATCACAAATTCCCATTGGTTTAGCACATAAACCCAATTTTTGATATCACGAAATGGAATTAGTGATATCACAAAATGGAATTCGTGATATCACAAATTCAATTAGTGATATCACAAATTCGAATTTGTGATATCACGAATTCAATTTGTGATATCACAAATTCGATTTCTTGATATCAAAAATTGGGTTTATGTGCTAAACCAATGGGAATTTGTGATATCAAAAATTCAATTCGTGATATCACAAAATTGAATTCGTGATATCACAAATTCGAATTCGTGATATCACAAAATCACTTTAAATAGTAAAATGGCTTGCCATACGGACACACGTATTCAATAGACAAGTATATAGATGTAATTGTTTTAAGGAGTAACGTCTTCGGGGCTGACGCTCCATATATCGCTACTCTCTCGTCAACTTTAAAGGCTCTATAGATGGTTGGAATCACCCCCCCCCCCCTTTGCTATAGCTCTCAATTTTAATGTCCCACCCCCTCTCTCTCTCTCTCTTTTCTATTTCATATCTCTCTATTCCTCTCTTAGAAGTGAAATTGGTATAAAAGTATTCCATACATGGTGAGAGATTAGGTATTTAACTCTTATTTGTTAATTGTAATCTCGAATTCATGATTGGCATTCATATTAGGAAACTGTGATCTAAATCCTACGCAAACGACATTGGCTATATATGATGTTTATCCAAGTAATGGATAATCGTAAAATCCTATCTTACCCCTTGTCTAGGCTTGCCCCCGCCTTCTCCTCAGTCCCTGCCAACTGAAAGTAGGTTTCATAGCACGAAACATTTTAAGCCTAAAAGGCCCTAAAAATTACATTAGAGTTTTATATGACCTAGTTTAGGCCTATAAGTTTTCAACATACTGCTTTTAGAGACGATACATAACTTGATTTTTTAAAATCACGCTCCAGATATTCTAAACATCCCTTTCCACCTCTTTAATAGATTCTTAAACTATGAGTCTTTTATCCAAATAAAACATTTCAATTTTGGCGACACAGGCATCATCTGGTGCTATTTTAGCGTTTACGAAGACAAACATGAGGCATGGATCATTTTCACGGACTCGGGCATTATTACGTCAAGTCCAATGATTCATGAGAATATTATCACATTGAGCGATGAAATATATTAACCAGTTTATCTGTCAAAACAAAAATGGTCTGTAAAAATTTATTGAATGATGATGAATTTGTTTCTGTCGGGCACGAATTCATGAATGAACTTCGGGACTATTTGTTCAGATGGATATCCTTCACACAAATGAAACTGTGGCAAAAACATTTATCTAATAATACTAATACTGCTGATGATAATGATTATGATTATTTTTTACATAGTCCTTTTCAAGTAAAAACTAAGTGATCAAAGCTACGGGGTAAGATGCCCTTCTCCCCTCAATAAAAAAAAAGGGAGGAAATAAATAAAGGAAAAAGAGAAAGAGATGAAAAAAGGGAGAGGCAAGGAGATACAAAGAGATAGAAAGGTTAATTCCCCGTATCCTGTTGAGCAGGAACACAATTAATACGTCAATTACCATGATTACATTCACAGTACGTAAAAACCTTAAATCACTTGCCTGGAGAATTAACCCCTGAGTACAAATTTACTTATATTGAAAGGTGTAATATATTCCTACTTATTGGCCTAAATCATTTTCTAATAAGATATTAGAAAAGGGTATAAATAAAGATATTCCAACACCCGGTATCGTCTCCTACTCATTTACATGGGGGCTGCCATTTTCTTGCTGATTTGGATTTGTACATGAACCATTGAGAAATGTTCCGGTCAGGAAGATATTTTGAATCCAAGACCTAAATTGATTTTCTTCATTACCTAAAATCCCATATATGACGAAAAATATAAAGTGGGTGTTTACATGATTTATAAAAATTAAATCTTTATAATGATACTTTTAAATTGTCTGGTTTTGCTTAACAAAAATCTGTTTTCTTGGGTTTGCCAAACAGAGCAGAACATAATATATGCAGCATGCATTCTGACTTTTCAAGTCCCATTATCCGAAAGCAGGTGAATGCATAGTTTGCCGCTATAGATGCTCAGGGAAGAAGCATCCATAAAATTTGAATTAATTTGCTCCGTCCATTGCGTCACAGTATGTAGAAAATAGATTTATATTAAGCGAATATCGATTTTCAACAGAAATGTATAAGGAAATCTTCAGTTTAAAAATAAATTGACATATCTATTCTATATTTTTAATCTCAAATGGGTTTTTAATTTTGAAAAAGGCAATTGGGCATTTGGATTAAGAAAATCTTCTTGTACACATAAAAAAATGGCAGCCCCCATGTATTGCTAGCAGACGATACATATTGCTAGCAGATGATAAATTTTGCTCAGAAAATCTTGATTCGTATCGATCTCGTATATTTTGACGCGAAGCCATATAGTCTAACAAGTAGGAATAAATAACACCTTTGAACACTATCGTCTTTATTGTTTGAGGTTAATTCTCCTTTAAATCACTTGCCTGGAAAACTTAGAAAACTATCACTATCGAAGATTTTATGTGATAAAGGTGTAGTCAGAAAAAATATTTATAATAGTAGCTTTCCATGGGTATTCTTAATTAGTATGGTATCATGTAAATCAAATACCCCATTATGTGTTAAATGTTTCAGGCATTCAAGAATCTTTATAGATCGTAAATAGCTGTTCTTGAGGATTTGGTTTTATGATTTTTCCCAAGTATCCATACTTATATTTTCATTTCATCTTATTTTATTCTATGCAACACTAAGAGCATAACAATTACACATTTAAACCAATTTCAATAAGTAGAATATTTATTTTTCTAGGGGAGGGCTGGCTGGATAGACTTCAGAGGAGAACCTGTCCTCTTTCCTCAAAAGCGTATGTGCAAGTGCCTATATTCCTAGCTGTTTTTAAAGCAAAATTTTCATCTGTATAATGTCCTATAATTCTTGTGAAATATCGAGGTTTTCTCATACTAATAGCCCTCCATACTTCCTTTGTCCCCTATTAAGACCAATACAAGTCACGCTGCTCTCTTTTAAGACTTTCCAGTAAAATTAGCCAACTAGGCATATCTGATTTAGAACGCTTTTCCATTCCCCCTTTATCCTGTGAAAGAATATTTTTTAAAGAGTGCATGCTATTCAAGAGTCACACATTTTCCAGATCACTTTGTGAAGGCTTGGCCTCAAAGTTGGAGTGTGATATTGAATTGACAAATAGATCACATTTTGTCTCGAGGATTCTCCATAGGATTACTTTCTCTTTCCCGGACCTACATTTCTCATCTAATTTCATTTTTTCTCGATAGGCGCTTATTTTGGGGGAGTGCATGTTCCTTTGGTTACGGATCTTCTGACCGTTGGTGCCTTATCGAGGATATCTTATCCCACTATCGTTTATCCGGCAGAGAAATATTATATACTATACTCGTATAGTAATATTATATACTATACTCCAACCAAATTCCTCTGTGTCTCAAGTGTGCCGACACTTTAAAGGATTGTTTTGAAGTG